>JAQGAW010000766.1:0-24536 GCA_034698025.1 Phthiracarus crinitus
GATGTTATGACATAAGTCTCCCGGTTATACAATTAAAGAAAAAACGCGGTATTTTCCACGAAAGTACTAGCCTTAGTGATGAGTACTACTTTACGGTCACTACAATTGTTTAACTAAATTTAAAGCGCATAAACATTGAGCGTCAATACGTTTGACAAAACTGCTAAAAGCACTGACAAACGAAACCATGTGTTTTATTAACCGCTAAAACGAATGACAAGAGCGTTAAAAGAAAAGAATTTTACTGTAATAACAATAAGAGACAAAATATTTGCGGATGAAAGCATAATAGATTATAAATGTTTCTAAACATGATATTTGTAAAAATATTACACAATAAAAATATTTGTAAAAATAAATTAGTTTAAGAAATTATCTAAAAAATTATTTATATTTAAATCTTAACTGCCTTTGTTTGTTGGAATGGATTTGGAACACATCTTTTTTTGTTTCACATAATGTTGGGTTAAATTACTAAAAAGAAAAAGAAATGAATAATGAATGTTTCGTAGTGACCGTGCAATTCATTCATTTTAGCGTTCTTTCCAGAAATTAACTCAACTTTGAACGCTTTAGAATCTAGTTTAGATATATAAACGTTTTGGAAAAAATTATTTTTCTTAATTATATGAGTTTAAACATATGTGAAGATATTCCGAAATATTTTTACGCTTATGTAGTAAAATACTAATCAAAAGAATAAAATATTTGAATAAATTGTATTAAAATAAGACGACAAAAACATGGCACTCCTTTTTAATAATACTCGATTTATTGTTTTACAGTTATGTTTTATTAAAATTTTTAAACGCTTAAACTACACGTAACACTTTTAATTGATAAATGATATTAATATCTAAACACTTCTAAAAATCTTTTAATATAAACATAAAAGATTTACTATCACATTAAAAAACTAAACTAAATTAGTTAAATTGCTATAATTTTTTTAATAAAAACATTCATAATTTATATCTAAAACGTTGAGTTCTCGAAAGATCGTTAAAATTAAAGAATTACATCTTACTATTTTACATTCATTAATTTATTTTTTTCTTTTGAGTAATCAAAACTGAAACAAAAAAGTATCCGTTCTGTTCCAAACCAATCCCATTAGACAACAGGTAGTTATTAATTATTGAAATGGATATGGGTTTCTGGTTAATTTGTTTTGGAGTTGGAATAAGTTATTAATACTGTTTTGCAAATTTTTAATTTAATTGTTAGACTTTTACATTCTAATTGTTCGAAACACACAAAGTAAAAAAAACGGTATATTTAACTTGATTTTTTCAAAAAAAATAATTTAGAAATGAAAATATTTAATCATTTCCGTAATCATATGTGAAAAATATTTATAAATTTCATAAACTTTAAATTTATTAAAACTTGATATCTAAAAATTTTAAGAGTTTATTATTAATATAAGAGTTTTTAATATTTAGTTATTGCTTCGAAAACAATTTAATTATATAAACAAATTTATTCTAAAGTTAATTTTTATAAACTTTTAATAGCTATCGTAAATATCAAATAAATTAAGTGATATACATATTACCAACAAATTGCATCCTTATTAACGAAGTGAAAATCTTAAGAAAAATTTAAAAAATTGTTTATTAATTGCTTGATAAACTTTAATAAAATCGTTCATATACTAATTTTATCTGATTATACAATTAAAAAAGTTATAAATTAATTTACAATAATTGCAATACTATTACAGTAAATTAAAAACATTTTAAAAACATTTCAAATGTCGCTTAAAATCTTATATGTTGGAAAAATATCAGTAAAAACTATAAATTAAATTTAAATTTCACGTCTAATATTATTAATTTCAAAACTTTCAAAATTCAAATATCGAGTTTACTTTACAAAAATATACAATTTAATTTTATATTTAATAATTTTAAAAAATCGATCAAAATACAAAAATTCGTTAAATTCTTTTGCTTAATTTGAATTGTACTAATTTTTTAACTTGTTTTTAGTAGAAATTATTACAATTTTATTCAATCAAAAATTAACGATTTTCACTTCCGTAATCATTAAATGTTGTTTGAGCTCAACTATCAAAAACTTTAAATAACATAAGCAATTTTAATTCTATTTTATAATAACAAAAACTTAAAAATCATCCATATAATGATGTAAAAATAAAGTTTTGTTAACTATTGTGTAACTCAAGTCTAGAGCATAGAACAATTTTACATTTTGTACTTTTCGACGAATTTAAATAAACTTTTTACTTATTTATTTTTAATAATTTTTTTTTACCAAAAAAACTGCATATTCTAAATTATAATAGTTTTGCTTAGAGTTTGGTTTTATATTTCACTTAATAAATCACATAAATTCTTTCAAAACAAAATTTTGTATTTTTAGACGAATATGTTTACGTTTAAGTTGAAATAATTCCAAAAAAGATTAGCTTAACATTACGTTATAAAAATTCATTATATTATATCTTGAGACAGTTTTGCTGTTTCATCACTTAATATGATATTCGCATTACTAATTATATCTTAATTAATCCCTATTTTTATGGTGAGGAAACAAAACTCATTCGTTATTTAAATAAGAATTGCGAGAGAATTTGATTGATATAGTGTAAGATAAATATCTATCTATTGTAAACAAATACCCGAAATGTCATACTCGGGTTGGGCCGGTTTGGGTTCAAAATCGTGTATCTCAGGTCAGGTTTTTATAAATTCTTCGAAGAAAACCCGACGATCACTTATAATTAGTGATGTAAAGCAGAGGTTGAAAAATTTATAATTCCCACTCCCGCAAAACAATTCCCGCGGGACCCACTACCGTAGAAGTAAATTTAGAGCTCCCACCGCAGTTCCCGTCCCGCAGTTCCCGCAAATTCGACTAAAAACATAAAATCATAAGAAAAAATCATAATATGCTATATATAAATGTAATTAGATAAATATGAATTGCATGGTTAACATGATTGACTGAAAAGAACTTTAAACCACTTGCCCTTCAGGAATATTTTATTACCTATACTTATAGAAATGAGAATTTATTGGCTTACAATTGACAGAAACTCATATTTTATTTTTGACTGTCATATTTGTTCAAATCCATTAACGCTAAATCAACGATTAAAATTATTGGTATAAAATTAGTAAATTCGGGGAATTCGGCTGTTAATAAGAGCATTTTCGGGTGAATTCGGACTATGAATAATTTATACTTTATAAAAAATTAACAAATTTATAACTATTTTTTAAAAATTATTTCTTCCTAGTATTAATTCATAAGCTAAGATTTTATAATAAGTTAAGAAAATATTATATTTTAACAGCATAGTAATCGAAAAAATTTAATATGTGATATTATGGGTTTCCAGTGTAACGTAAAATGCGAAAACAATGAATTTTCAATATAATATGATTAGGAAATCCAACCACGAATACGATGACGAGCTTCAATGGGTAACAACACATCAACAGTTCAGAGCGAATACGCTTTTTGTTTTGTATCAAATATAATGTTAAAATTCAAACATATATAATGCTACACAATAGTGTTAACGTAGCTGTGGTAAGCGTTCAGCGCTCATAAATCTCTTCCTTCTCTATAACTATTATAAAGAATATTTTAGCTCATTTTGAATTTGACAAAATTACAGTTTTGATTCAACAGGTATGTCTGTCCATATCTATACACATTTTCTAACAAAATTTTTAATATTTCGTGAGTTAACGCCACCGACAGAGCATAAATCAAAATATAATAAATGATATCATAGTGCTGTTAATAAGAGCTTAAAATTGGAAGTCAGTCTAGTTTTAACAGTAAAAACCTTATTGGTTTATGGATAAAAGAAAATGTATGATTACTATATAATGCGACAATGCGTGGTGTAGTTTAAAATTAAATTCAATTATGAAGAGACGGGTTCTTTGCATACAAGAAAAATATTTTTGTATAATCGATAAGCAGTTAAGTGAAGCATTAAGAAAATTTTTCTCGGATTTGTGTAAACATAATAGTATTTTATTGAGTTGGAAATAATCAAAACATTATTTAAGTCATTCTTCTACAACGGGTTCGCTCTCTAATACTCATGATATATGCATTGACTCGGAAGGCACCAGAAAATATAATGCAACTCTTATACTCTATACGTTATCCTCATTGGAATAGGGAAACATAAACATGGAATTCCGGGAGAAAAATAGAGGCAAACTAATCACAAAAACCAAATTACTTTGATTCGAAATCCTTCGATGAATCCGTTTTTAAAAGATTGCGCTTCAGGTTAGTTCTGACTTACGGTTAATCTAAAACTAAATTCCGATTATATGTTACTATTGTATGGCTTTCTATCAAGATTTGAGTGAAAAAATAAATAATAGATCGAAATGAAATGTTCGGCTTTTTTCCTATTTGATAGTCAATGATATTCGCGTTTATTTTAATGACGCTATTTTAAGAAAAAAAAATTATATCTCGTATTATAATTATTCATGTTATGGCTGTTTTGATATTACACAATGCATTATAAACTTAATTAAGACTTATTAACTGGAATAATGTATGAAAAACCTTATTCATTACCATTAAACATAAGTATTTATATGACGTCAGTGTTGCTAACCCTAGAATAGTAGCGTTTTGATCGTTAGCTCAACGTAACCAACTAACTGTAGATAAGCACTTCAAAAAAGAAAAATACTCTATTTTTTGTTCAGTCACACATAATTAAAAATTATAACTAGAGCCTCAAAATAATAGCATTTATTACATATCAAATTAGCGCTCTAAAAATTAACCAAAATAATATTAAAAATAGCATTTATTTTAAATAGGAACTTCCAATAAATCAATGAATAACTATTATTTAGAAAAGAAATTTGAAAATTTTATAATTTTGGGGGAAATTGCATTTAAATAAGCAATATAGCAATTATAGCTAATAATCATTAAAAATAGCAAATATAGCTATAATAAATGGAGTTTAAACGACTCCATTTTATGTGATTCGAGTGCATACAAACATAAAGAGCTTTAGAAAAATACTATTATATAATATACGATTGGAATTAAATCATATCGCGATCAAAAGAGTCAATGAGCCGATAGACAAAAATTTAATCAACATTTTCTAAAGTTAGATAAATGAAAAGGAAATAAAGGAAATAATAAAAAGAATCACATGTTTCTAACATTGTTACTCTGTTCTAAGTTTGCTCATAATAACATCTAAGATTATATCAAATTTTTAAAAAAACGATAAATTAATTAAAAAAATAGCAAAGTATTACATAAAATCGAGTTTTCGCTGGTTTTGTTTTTCCACTCATTTAGATTAAGCTTTAAGTCGTCGTTAATTCTGGAACAAATTGGATTTTGTGTCTCATTCCTTCAATCGACTTATTTGCTTGTTTTTACTGGCATACAATCATTTAGATATAGTCCTAGGTTTGTATTCGTTTGATTGCTCTCATTCAATCACAACATCCCCCTAATCATTCTATTTGTAACTGTTATGTGTGGTTTCAATTAGGATAGTATTATGCCTATCGTTCACTCTATGCTTCTTTTATAGCTTTTTCTCTATCTTTTATTTATGTCTAAGATTTTTGCGAGAATCTAATTAACAAGTGTTTGTATTGATACTATGAATAGTAACAACCATTTGCTTTTTATTATTTTTTATCCAAATAAAAATCAACCAAAATTAATCGTAAACCTTAGGTATTAATTGAGTTTTAGTAAATATGATTTTTTAAATTTTCTTTTCCATTCATCACAAATAAATATCATATTTTGGGGTGATTTTCCATTTATGTTTTAGCTGTTGTGCAAAATTTTTCTACATTTTTCTTAAAGTTTATTAAAATTTTAATTTATATCAACAGTAAGTCTAGTCGAAAAGTTGAGCAAATAAATAACAATAAAACGTTCGTGCATTAAATTTTAAATCGTGTATCAAAATATATATTTAAGAAAATATATACTATAATATTATTGTTCAATTATGTTTGGCATTAATCATTTGAAATGAGTATAGTATTCTTATCTTTTTTCATTCTTTACATCTTAAGAATAAAGTTTACATTACACGTGTGAAATATGTAATCGACTAATTTAACGTTAAATTAGTACTAGTTTTGCAAAATAAATGAAAACTAAACAACAAAATATATTTGTTTATTAGTTGTTAATATTGTATATTTTAGCTGTTATTCCGTTGAATAGCTTGAGGTTATGATATCTCGAAATAGTAAATGAATCAATGATTACACTAAAGATGATTTGCATAATATATAATATTACGGTAAATATTCTGAGTCTAAAATACTTTTCTCGTTAACTAAACAATAATTTATGTTATTTATATGCTCGCGGCTTAGATTGACAAAAGAATAAAAGTAAATGAGTTCAGAATTTATTAGAATTAATTTAGAAACGAGTAAATTTGGCTTTAATTTTAGTTATTACCAGCTTTAAATAAAAATTGCCCATAAATATCGATGAGTTTATTGGAAAACTTCCATTAATTTTTTGGAAAAAATTTTGGAATAAACCAGAATTATATTCGAAGCTTTTTGATACAAAACGATAATTTTAAATTAACTGAAATATTTTTAAAGACTGAGTGGGAGAGAAAGGAAAGTAGAGGTGAAATATGCGAAATTTAATAGTTTGCTCTTCAATAACAAAATACGTTATCATCATTTTTACATCAACTGTACATTCTGTATGGTTTTTTAGTTATTAATGTTATTTTGGAGCTATCATATTATTTTCAAGATCTACAGTATAAACTTCAAAAATAATGAAAATTAAATTCTCCTCTGCGTTCGTTCTTCAAAATATTTCTCCAACAACTATACAAATATAATTAGATCGCGCGGGTGTTTCCACATATAACACGAGCACACTTAAGTTAGTTATAAGTGGGATCCACTCTCTCTGCCTCATTACTGGAATGACGCGAGCATTCATTTCGAATGATGAATGAATAGCAAAACTCAATATGTTTTCAATACATATATAATACTGTATTCTAAAAAGTATATGTTATGCAAATATTTGCGCCATTCATACGCCACTATTTTGGCATTAAATTTACAACTATATAACTTAATGCCATTTTCTATGAAACTAGACATTTCAATCGAGATAATCGACAACAAAGTAGAAATAAATTTCATACAGTTATTTATTTACATTTAATACATAGTAAATTTGAATATGTAAGTATTTATTGGTTAATTGTAAGAAATTGCAAAAACCAATAACAAATTTACAATCATTTTTAGCTCACATTTTAGAAAAGTGGATATCGATTTGACAATATCTGTCCATCTTTTCATCTGTCTATACTGTATGTTAGCAATGAAATAGAGTATAAATCTCAGGACTGTAACGAACTATTTAACTAAACAATAACGTAAAGATTTAATATATTTATAGACAGTAAACTATCAACGAATTTGTCATTTTCGTTTAATTTAGCCTCTAATTAAACTTTAAATAAATTTTTCATAAAATAATTTAGAAAAATAAAATAAATGATTGTTACATAAAAAATTAAAGTTTTGAATTAAATAAATAATATCTCACCAATTAATAATAATTACGAACTAATTAATGTAAAATATGGATTAAGCCGTGGTTTAACAATTCTGCTTTTAATGTTGATGTTTATTGCATGGCTAGACTTTATAAATAAGCATCAAATAGAGTAACACGATGTTCCACAGCCTATTTTATGCAAAACTGCGTGATTTATAGCAGGAAAAAATAACTTCAAAGCTCATAAAGTTTAGCATGAATGATATCCGAAGTTAAAATCTTCCAGTGATTATTAAATAAGTCTATTCAGAGAACCGCAAAAATGATAGAATATACAAATATAGTGGTATATATGTGTGTATGTGTAAAGTTAGGAAATTTGAAAGTTTGAAAGCAAATCACATACAGACAGCATAAAAGATGAAAAAGCGGGCGAAATGCGTGCATAGATGCAAATTGAAGCTAAAACCTAAAGGCAATACAGATTTAAAATGAATGCATAGAATATATAGCAGCGTACACTCTAATGGCTAGAAAATACACTCTGGAGAACAAAAATAATAACTAAACTTATAGTTTTTGAAAATTCAATGTATTACTCTTAATCACTACAGTTTGAAAAATATTGAAATTTCTAGAACTGTACAGTAATGCATCAAATGTCTCGAATACTGGAAACATTGCAATATTTCACAAACGATGTCAAAAATTTTCAATAAGCAAAACTTATTCACTGCACCAAAAAAACATTGTTTCGTTTAACGACTAAGCTTTTATCTGAAGAATAAATATTATCATAGGTATAACAAATGCTGTTATAGTATGAGAAAAATATCATATCTGGAGCAGAATGTTACCACTGATAACACAAACTTAGATTCTCATATGTAAATGTCTAGTTTTGGATAGCTTTCCAGAGTAATGGACTTGAAGTAACGACTTTGAAAAAAGTTGAATCGGAAACGAAGTAAACACACATTCTTAAAATTTTGAGTGCAAATGCATTCAATGTCGGATTCTGTCACTGTAACTCACTTCCATATACTCCACTGTACTTAACTGCCAGACTGTTTAACAACACAATGGATATCTATTGGGTTTTATGGGCACAACGAATATTAAATATGATACTGTGAACTGTATTGTGAGATATTGTGAGATATTGCCTATTTCTTTATATGAATGTGAATGCGTAAACCAAATGCGAGCGCAGCAGAGATTATTTTAGTGCCACTTTTCCTAAAAACATTCTTTACAACCAGAAATGGTAAATCGATGAGTGGTTTTCACTGTGCTTTTAGTTTCGTTAGTTCATCACTATTAAGCAAGAATTCCAAACTTCTTAGCTTTTCTACAGTTATTTCAATGATATTAACAAACGCAGTATTTTAGTTGCACACACACTTATTTGCTCTCCGATAGTAATAGCAAATTTCTAGCAAATTTTCCAGTTCTTGTCACACGACAACGAAAAAGAAGATTAACGGAAAATTGAAGGAAAAATTTCAGCGTCATATGAACTATAAATGTTGAAAAGACGTTGATTTATGTAACGTTTTTGCGAAACAAATGGACTTTTTAAAGTAATATGAGTTCACATTCTTGATCTTTTTATATATTAAACAATGTTTGCTCAATTAATTTATATTGTGTCAACTTATTTCTCTGTTAAATTGTCCATTAAATTATTTAGATTTTTAAAAATTCTATTAAATATAAATTTAGTGCGTTAGCAATGCAAAACAAAAGTTAGAAATTAACTCTTAAGTTACCGGATAAACAGCCGGTAAATCAAGGTTTTTGATATTTTTTAATCAATACATTAACTTGAGAGTATAATCTGTTCGCTGTTAATCTATAATCAATATACTAAACTAACCAAATAGAGTATTAATATTAAGACATATCCGGGTTTTGTTTTAAAGTGAAAACTCAGGTTCGAGCGCTAATTTAAAAAATCGAAGAAAAATCTTTACTATTATAGTTTCTCAATTTGAAAGAAATTTCCATTTTAGTCAATCAAACAATATAAATGAACTCATATAAACCTGATTAGGAAAATAACTTTTTATTTTCACACAATCAAAGCAGAAATTTAATAAAACAATTTGTTTAAACTTTACAAACTTTATTTATAACGAGAGCTTAAAAAATGTTAGAAATTCTAACATATATTATATATGTTTATTAAAATATCAATAATAATATGTACTCTTTATTTGGCAATAAAAAAATAGTTAAACTTTAAAGTTTATCTTTTTTGTTGTGTTATAACAAAAAGCTTTAAAAAACAAAAGAGAAAAGCACTTAAGAATTTCAGTCTAGAGTCTCATTCTGTTTGTACATACTTAAGAATAGGAAATTTTTGATGTTTAATGCGGGTTAACACTCACTCTGAAAAGAGTAGTCGATATAAACAATTCATGAATAACGAGAGGAATGCTAATAATTTAGCATTGAAGATAATTTGTTAGCTAAACTAAACCATTTAAATCACAATACGCCACTTCAATGGGAAGTGCGTTACGTTGCGCTCTCATTCTGTTCGTATTACAAGTGTGCCAAACGAACGAAAAATTTCGTTTTGTCTAAGACTTGAACGCACACATAAAACACACAGAACACAAGCAGCACATATAAGTGCTAGTTGTGACACACAAATGAACAACAATGCACTAAAAAGTATTTTGTGTGATTTCCCATAGGAGTACGCGAGTTACTTAATGCAAGTGAGAGAGAGTGTGAGAGAGAGAGAGAGAGAGAGAGAGAGAGAGCAAAGGGAAACGCAAATAGAGACTAAGTTTCGTGACGTCATTCAAAAGTCAGTTTATGTTCGCAACGTTTTCAACAATTAACAACAGTTGAATCGGACGTCTAATCCCACGATAGACGTTTACGAATACTAAGCATTACTGTTATAGTATAAGCTTAACCATATCTGTATCTGTTAAGAACAATAAGCATATTACCGTATATGCGAAATAATAATGCTGTAACAGAATATTATACCGCATGTAAGGTATCTATTGTTTTATATTTAGCGATGTTTGTAGACATCAAATAAATGGTATGAACATTTAATATTAACATAATTACGAAAAATTTGTTCAATTTTTAATAAGCTTAATAACTTTTGTAAATAGAGATATAAAATTTTTAATATGTACATATGCTTACAAGTATTTTCTTTTTGCATTGAATAATTTAACAAAAGAGTGACATTAGGATACCGTATATATAATTTATATGCAGCGGATATATTGTTGCCTATGATAGCAATAGCATTACCGAATCGCGCACTGTATTAATGTATTAATAAGTAAAACTTATTTAGACAATAATCAATACCATTTAATAATGTGGTGCTTCCTTTTTCCTATAGAAAAAACTCGAATCAATTCATCAAAAACAATAGAGGAAAATACTGTTTATTATACCGATACTTACCAACACTTACTACAGTTATATCATTTGGCAGAATATCGTGTTCAGTGAATATAAGACCGGAATCATTCACTTTTGAGTAATTAATATAAAATCCTCCTCCTTTTATGGTTTTCAGTGCGTCCCCTGTAATAACATTCAAATAATACAATATAAACTTATAAAATATAATTCTAAATTGCGTTTTATCTTATTTGTAAAATATTCAAAAAATATAGATTTTGACAAAGTTTTAATAAATCATACTCTGATCTGAGAAATAGTTAGTCATCAGAGCGACGTCAAGAATGGTTATTCTGTTGGCATCAAATACACGCGTAGACTTTGATGCTCCTTCAAACACATCATTAATTTCAGATATACTAAGAGTTCCCAGTTTAACCAAATCTTTATTAAACAATGCATCAGTAGTTTTCTTTGCAGATATTAAGCCGTCCTCTATTGAAAAAATAAACACTCAGCGAATCAAAATATTTATTTTACGAAAAGCTTTATAGATATGAAGAATGCCGTAAAAGCTAAGCTGCAATTTATAACCTCCATGAACAAGCCTTGTCATTTCATCCGCAAGTTTTTTCTGTAAATACCATGGTTTTGGAGTTTTCAATTGTTTCTGTAACATTTGCTCGATTTCGTCTTCCGAACGATACGATAATAACTTTGTAATTGAAAACATTTCAGTGTCCGGTATACGCATGAAAAACTGTTAACAGTTGTTTCGTTTCGATTATTTAAAAACATTTTCATTATAAACATAACGCATTTATTTATAAATTAATCGTAATTTAACTGACTTGGTATAACTTATATGGCGAAGTTTTCTCACTATTCAAAAATATAGCATCGTTTTCAGTTTTACCAAACTTTTTGCCGCTCGCATCCGTTAGTAAAGGCACAAATAATCCATACGTTTGAACACCAGTTAGCCTTCTAATTAAATCGTGACCGTTGTGGATATTAACTGTTTGATCGACACCACCGACCTATACATTTAATTGAAACGATTTCAAAATTCTATATTACTTACAAATTCGTTATTTTAGGAATTATGCGTTACAGTATTAGTACATCTTTACTACAAAATTATAAACTAATTTTGGGATCGGATTTTTAATCTAAACCAAGGAATATAAAAAATACATTTGATTACTTGGAAAATACATCCAAATCTTTGATACAAGTGAAGCCAATCATAAGATTGAAACAACGGATACGTAAATTCGCATAAATTTAAACCCGATTGACTTTCTATACGTTTTTTAATGCTACTCATGCATGTCATATCACCAATTCTTAAATATCGTCCATAATTACTAATAAAGCTGATCACATTTTTGTCGGAATACCATTCTTTGTTATTGCAAAATCTGTACACAGAAAATGATAAAACATTTACTTTTTGCAAGTTTTATGCCATAACTTAAATCGTTAATAAAAAAACGATATATGCATATAAAACAGAGACACTTACATAAGTTCGTTGTCATTATCCTTATATTTTGAAGTTTTTTCAATGAAGAATTTTTTATAGTTTTCAAATATGCTACGAATACTCGTTTCAATACGAATCGCATTTGTTTTGATTACTTCCTTATCGATAGCATCTCTATCATTGAGTTTATCGGACGGATCACCGATACGTGCTGTTGATTCGCCAATTAATATGACAATACGATGTCCAGCGCGATAGAAATGAAATAACGCTATTAAAACTAATAGATTTCCGACGTGAACGCTATCACTCGTCGGATCAAAACCGGCGTAAAGTGTTTGACGCGTTGACAACAATTCGGTAATTGTTTCGCTATAGTGTTATAATTAAATTAATATATACGGCATATAATTTGAGTTTTTCAATGACAACGAAAAATAAGTTTAAAAATTTACTTTTTGTCGGGAAAACAAGTTTTCAATAATCCTCTATATTTTAGCGATTCGTATGTTTTAGTGTTTATTTGACGAAAATCGTGTTTAATAAAATATTTGTTGCGCGTGTTTGACAATAAACACATTAATTTGGATTTGCTTTGAATGTTGAACCTAAACAATACCTATAAATGAAAATCAAAATATTGATTAAAATAATATTATTATTTACCGGTTCGCGCATTGTAACCACATGTTCATTACTATTATATATTCAATCAATTGTAAACAATAATATCAATTTGCCATTTGGCCACCAGATGTGGCTGTCGTACGCGAATGTGTACGATATTTATTCGTATGGGAAAACTGCCAGAATTTTGTAATGAATGATATAAACAATAGTTTTAATTAACAAATTAGTTTGATTTGAATCGCTATGTAAATACACAAATCTTTTGCGATTCGTAAATCCGAACTATAATTATTAAAACAGTTATTTAATAAAGATATCGAATACAGTATTACATGTATAATAGATATTATATGAAATAAATGTAAATGAGATCACATTTTAATTAATAATTACATAAATGAATAGCACAACAATAGAATAACAATCTCTTATTAAGTTTTAACGAATAATACTCTCAAAAACTGAAATTTGTTTTATAAACTTAAAATTACAACTAATTTATGGTTTAAAACAATCAATAATACATGAAATATGGTAGACATGCGTTAATCTTCTATATTTGCGATAATAAGTGGTTTCGCTTTCGGATTTTCGAACCTGTCTTGAGTTTGAATTTGTGACAACAGATAAATACCGATATATAATACGGTAGAAAACAGCAGTAATGTTATGAATCCCATCCATAATGGTATTGTCATCCATTGATAACAGTCAAAACCTTCCGTACATTTGATATCGTTTTTAACGCGACTGTTCTGTTGGTACGAGTATTGGCAATCAATTAACCATATAATTAAATATATGAGAATATGCTTGTTTATCGATAACATCTTCGTCAACGTTAATGAATGCGATGTACTTTGACACCCAATGTACCACAACAACAACAACAACAACAGATGCACGCAAATAGAAAACAGTAGATCGTGTGTTGCAGTAGTATTGCCAATGAATTATAGATGTCATTGCGCTATGCGTTTCACACACCCATTCAATACTTATATATATTATAGTTTTTTAACGCAAAATATATATAAGTATTATTATTATTATTATTATTATTTAGTTTATCGATTAAATTAACTTTTTTCGCAGTTGAAAAGCTAAAAGTTTTAGCGTTAGTGTTAGTGCTAGTGTTTGAGGCGAACTAAAAGTTTTTTGTTCACATTCGCCTTATGATTAAATTAGTTGTAAGAAAGTGGCTTTAAAGGGGTTAAAACGTCTTAAGATTTTCGTTTAGTTCTGAACATTCAATTATTTTGCAATAATAAATTATTAAAATAACTATAATTGTTGACAAATATATTTTATCCAAAAAAGAATAATTTGTGTTTAATAAGTTTACAAATATAGTATATTTATGTTTTCATGTCATACCCGTATACGTCGAAAGTGCTCTATTTCTATCGCTAGAAAAATACGTGAAAATTATAACAACATTGCTATATTAATTCTTTAATACTTTACACTTTATATATTTGTAATTTGTAGAAACATTCGACATTTTTTTATATCGAAAAAATAGAAAGTTTTTTTGTCAGTATTATTATTTGACGCTTAGCGCAAACACAGCAATAGCAATGGCTTATATGTTATATTTTGCTGTGTGTATGTATGTGTGAGTGTGTGTGTGTGTGTCTCTATCTCTACAGATTCACTTTAGTGATGCTGTGCGTGTTTTTGATTACGAAAGGCCCGACATTTCCAAAGGGGAAATAGTAGGCATAAAAGTCTTTTGAAGTTTGGTTTGACTGCAATATTGCAGTACTCAGTAAAATAATCGATACTCGTATATGCGGACCGCATTATATCTATAGATTGTTGTATATGGTGTATGGAGTATAGAGTGGGGCAGCAAATGCATTCGTGCTGTTCGCTATGTTCACTATTTTTACTATACATTCGAGAGTGAACAGCACACTGTATCTCAGAATTTGTGTTGATGTGAAGTGCAGTGCCTTTACTGCAGGTACACACACACATACACACACACATACTGTACATACACTCACTCACTCGTAACACATACACAACATTATGCTAGGATTTAAGCTTTTTTGCTAGTAATACGTTGCCCTGGAAAATGGTTTGCCTGCCGCCAGCTTTGTGAGAGTTTCACTGCTGGTGACGATATTACCGATAAGATGATCTTTTACTATACTATCATATTATGTGTTATCGCCAATTACTGTATGGAAAGTAAGCTGAATAAGAGTTATGTTGTGAATAGAAGGCAACCATACATTTTATTTGCATTATTTAAATTTGTATTAGTCGTACAAATGAGCATTTTTTCGATTGAAGAGCTAAGAGCTTGTATTTGAATGTTGGCAAAACTGAGTCACGCATTGAATTAAATGATTACCTGTACATATATACACATAAACCATGCCATATACATATATACATAGTTTCTCTCCACAGGTGCTACAGACAACTACAATATTTTTTTATGTTATTCAATACTTGGTGAACATTAGTTGCAGCACAATCTGCTCGCACACAAACCATCATCAATTGACATAAGTTGGTATATGGTATGGTTTCGTATGGTTTATGCATCTTCCGCTCAATACGGCCAATACAGGCAGATAGACCTACTTTTCCTAACATCACGAACTGTGCACAGCATTACAGGCTGTTAGATCTACTCTCTAACTGTATATTGCATTTGGTAGCAAACCTGATAGAAATGCGAATTCTTCGGCTGCGACTCATGTTTGCTGCGCCGCGCAGACCGGGTGGGGATATAAATGCATGTATGAGTGTGTAGGATAGCCCATAACTAGAGGATAGAGAATACAGAACAGAATCAAACCATTACTTCCATCGTTGCACTAATGTTGAAGTGTTCAACTTTTTTAGCAAAACTTATATCAAATTTAATATAAACTAAATCATATCTTATTATTTAATAATTGTTTAATTAAACTGAAATCAAATGGACAATCGTAGGCAATGTAGACAATCGGCTACTCGTGTGGCAGCGGCTGTGGCACAAGAAGCCATCTGCACAATAATGTCTTCTTCTGCGGATCAAGAGTTTGAAATGAGTCTTCAGTCGTACACAAACGCTAATAACGCGACAACAAAATCAAACAGAATTTCAACTAAAAAAGATACTCATGTCGATAGCATATCTACATTTAATGGTTGCAAGACTGATGGCTTAAGTGCTAAGATCGACACCACTAATATTAGTAATGGTGTTTCGACTAATGGTAGTAACGCTAGTTTGCCAATCAATTCATTGTTATTAACTCCTAAACGCGAATCAATGTTCGATGCTTATCAAGTTTGGGCTCTAAAAACTTATGGCGATTCGGCCAAAACTAAAACAGTAACCAAAAAGAAGTACAATCGAATCATCAAAATTCTTAAAGGAGAAGAGAGCACTAATGTTGAGAATTCGAAGTTTCGATTTTGGGTCAAAGCGAAAGGGTTTCGTTTAGGACCAGAACAGCTCGTTATCGGCGATTTGAACGCTATTGAACAGGTGTTATACGTTCCGTGTTCTAAGTCTATTCAAGTATGTATTCATTTCAATTATAATTTATTGGGTTTCAATTACTAGTCCATTAAAGTATTTTCTGTTATTACTATTCTACTCTCAATTCGATTGCTTGCTATTGTATCGCAAAAAAGTTAGCGTTATCTGTCTAGAAAATATTGGTTAGCGGTGTACACATCACACACACACACATACAGCACAGCACACTGAACACAAGTGTTCTATAGTTTCGCAACATCTTATCGATTCATATATGACTGGCCGGGTTTGCCTCCCATTCGCCAACAATATAAATCTAAACTATGCTTACAATAACCTGTTCTTTTTTGATACATAGTTGAATGTAATTTTAAAAATATTTCGCTATTCTATAGTTCGTAGTTTATTATAACGCACACACACTCATACGTAAGCTTACGTACGTAAAATGACACACACACACAACACAACACACACACACACACACACACACAACACACACACATAGCTTTAAGGCGGCTTTTGTGCATTTTAGTAATTCAAAAGTGTTGTGTATTACTGACTCACTCTTTCCATCAATTCCTTTACTTATGCACAGCAATGCCCATGCAATGTCTATTTGAAGCTCTCGGGACCAAAACTTTGACAAAAATATTCCTCACAAATTTATATTCTGTGGCAATCATTTAGTTTTACATAGTAGTTGTGTACAGTGTGTGAGTGTATGGGTGTGAATATGCGCTACCCTTTACTCTAAACACTTACATTAGAAATTTAATAGAAACGCAAAGTTTATGATCAGATTTGGTCATCAGTTCGATGCACATCTGATAGTCTCGACACATTATAGTTAACTTGGATGACCAGCATGTGCTCCAAAACAATTTATTACTCAGTTTTATTTGCGAATTGTCCGGCTTTTCTCCAATTCTCGTTTGTATTTTGATTACATCACTGCACTCTACACTCGTATGCATCTCTGCATCTCTTCTCTACTCAATTCTCAATTGCATTTGGTGTTTGGGCAAAATAATTTCTCTATATCTCAGCTCGAAATGTACTGTACTGTATTGTACTGTATTGTACTGTATGTATGCATTGTATTGAATTCAACTTTGCTGTGAGCATTGCAATTGTATGTTAACGGGACACCATTGGGTTATATGCTTTCCAGCGCTGCATCAGTGCATGTTTGTGTGCACTGACTATATTGGAATGCATTTCGATCGATAATGCAATCTGACGGGGGTTCCTCTTTGCTTCTTATTCCCTGCATTGCCTACAATGCCTACATTGCCTTCGCTGCCAACTGATACCGTATGAGGCATTGGAGCACTTTCTACTTCCCCTCCAATTTATACCATCATTTTTAGCTGGAAAATAGATTCCATATACTGTAGCGGCAAATGCAATATCATTTAGCAAAGCCACCCCTGCCTGCAGTAACGCGAGTAACAGCAGTAACACCCGAATCACATTCTACCATAACTACCATTTTTAAAAATACTTGATTATTCTTTTATTTTCTAAAAGCTATTATTCGTGTCTCATTCATCTTTGTTATTATTTTTAATATTTAAAAGTAGCGCAAACTTTAATTGGAATTTATTTAATTTATTAGAAAATATCGTGTATGATATGACTTACCTTAAAGAATACTAATAAAAACTATATGATTATAATTAATTTGGTTTTGCAGTTATATTCAAACTTTTTATATTATCAAAATGTACTCATTATTTATCTTAAAAAAGTAATCTATTGTTCGATAATTTATTTAAAAGCCAAATTTTTATATGTTTAAATTTATTTGGAATAATTAGCATCAAACATATTATTGATTAACCATAAGATGACCTTTAATTGATGCAACAGGCGATTTTGATAATTTACTATTATTTCATGCAATCTATTGAGTCAACATAACTCAAGCTCAGAGAACAGATCATTAGTACTCATTACTGCTCTGTTATATAACTTAGCGAAATGCTGAGCCAAAAAGTATATAACAAAAGAAAATGGTAAATCAAACGCAATAAAAATTTTGCATATAATGATTTGCAAAATTTTTAAAGTCATGCTGTCTCTGTGGAGAGGTTGGGGAACAATAGAAACTATGCTCCAAATTTTAAAAGTGGAATGAATCAAAAATGTTTTTAAAAATTTTCAAATTTACGTCAAAACTGAAAAAATGGCAATTAAAACATTTGAATTTTCGTAACCCGGGCTTAATTTTTGGCCAAAAGTTCAAAAACTTGAAGTTAAAAATAGATTAATTAATTTTTTTAGGTATACTTGAAAGAAACCCAAAAGGCTATCAGAGGCAGGGTTACTCTAATTAAAGATAATGTAAACTTACGAAAGTATTGTTCAGCATAAACACTAGTAAGTGTTTAAATATTCAGGCCTGAACTGACCGCCACACAAATTTTTGGTAACTAACCTGAGCACGACATTTCGATTTTCTGTCCAATAGTACAGTATAGTAAAAAAGTTTAGAAATCCTTATGGAAAGCTCATGTGATTCATTTGTTCGTCCGTTTTACATAAGTTAAGACTATGCAACGCTTTCATCGGTTTTATAATCATAAGCTTAAGGATTAAATGAGTAAAAGCTCGTTTGTTATTTGAGCGTAGACTAAAGTTTTGCTGCTTTGTTTGCGATCAGAATAGCAAAGGAACTTGAATCTGACCAAACCTCGACATAAGAGATTAAAGTGTTAGATGAATGTATTAAGAGTTCGTTTTAGTTCAAAGAATTAGCTACATTATCAGACACTCATTTATTTTCCAATAATAAGATTTTTCGGGTATACATCAATTCACAGAGAATAAGAATTCAATATAGACTGCCGTTATTTGTTTTGATATTTTAATTAAAAAATATGAGAATATTTCAGCAAATTAATCTGATTAAAGAAAATTAGTCTGAGTCGCAATATAATTTTAATTGTTTAAAATTTGAATTTTCAAAATCCAAGTATTTTTGAGATTTACAATTTTAAGCTCTAGTAAACTGGAAAGTGATAATTTTTAGACATTGTTATGCAAAATATGTAATTCATAAATTTTATATATATATCTAATGAATAGAAAATAATTTCAAACAAACTTTAACCGATAAAACAATGCATTTTTAAACCAAAAACGATTAGAATATTATTTATTGATACAGTTTGATTACTTAATCAAAAAGTATTTACTAAATACTTTAAAACTTTAAACTTGTTTATTTAACAAATTATATATGATTAAAACAGCTAAAAGATTATAATTAATTTAAGTGATATTTTAGCATTTCTAACTAAAAATAAAAAGCTTTATTTACAAGCTTGAAACAATGATATTTCTAAATTATACGGCAAAATTGGTAAATTCCAAAAGATTTTGAAAATTTTCTCTGGTTTGAACTAGAGTATTAAAGGGCCCAAAATACAATTTGTTAGGCGAGGTCGGGTCTTAAGTTTAGAAAAAATTGGCGGGCAGGGCTTTTAAGGAATATTTATTTTGGAAGAAAACATTTAAAACAAACAATATTTTAACTGTAAAATTACCATTTATTATAATCAAATTTTACGAATTAATATTCATATAATTATAGTTATTATAAAGCAAAACTAATAGAAATTTAATTAAGTCGTGATATGGAAATTAAAGTTATATATAATTGTTCGGAAAACCGGTCCGTTTAGGGCTTTAAAAATTTTAAATTGTCGGACTTTTGTCGGAATCGAGTTTGATGGTGTCGGGCTTAGATCGGGCTAAGGTATTAAATTTTGCACGATAAGTATAGTTTGAACATTAGGCACACCAATCTAGTTGTCTGACTCTTCAATAAAAGATTTGTCTGAATAAATGTCACATTTGTATCCACAACTCAACTTATTATGTTCTAATGTTTTCCAATTATTTCGCGTAAACTTTAGCTAAACCACTGATGAGTAAACCTTTATTCTCATTTTTTTTGTAAATTTACTAAAACTAAATTTAGTTTTTATAGTTATAAAAAACACAATAAAATGCCAGTAGACTATAGAGTATATATACTTAATATTAAACTCGTGATTCTCAATAACATTTGAACACTCTGTATGATCATATTTAAATTCCCAGAACGGCTAACAATGATGACTTCAAACATTCGCGTATAGTTAGACCAGAAGTTGGTACAATTATGGTGCCGTTAGTTTACTCTTTGCCTGATTCTACAACTTATAGTGTGCACAATGACAACTTGGAATTACGATCGCTCACAACATACTATATAAAACTTAGTTTATTATGGTTCGCATCGAATCAAAGGCTATAAGTAGAACCTTGCGAGTTAGTGTTGCTTGTTTATGGTGCACTAGTTCTTTACTTCTTTGATGATGAAAGTGAGGAGCGGTCCACAGTGTGCCTCGAGGTTTCCAAAGAGACGAAAAGCTTTTTTCCATCTAATACTACTACTACTACTACTACTACTACTACTACTACTACTTCTAAGCTAAAGAAGAGATCAAAATACAGTAAAATACTATTGCTCTCAATACTGTATAACTTATATATAGAGCACACTGTGATATTCTTTACATCACTTCTCTCTCTCTATCTCTCTATTTCTCTCTCTCTCTCTCTCCAACACTCACTCGCTCACTCGAATGCCTGCAAAACTTGGGTCCTGTATAGTATAGTTTGTAGTGGAGTGGGTAGTATGATATGTGTAGTGTTCTTAATAATATCGATTTTGCTTTTGCTCGGGCATCGCATCGCGTAATGTTGAGAGAATCTCATTTACGGGCGAACTGGCAGGTTGTTGTTGGCATGTTTAGAATCAAACTCACAATTTATAACTTAAAACAAAATGTTATCTTTAAATATATATTTTAACCCGACTTCATTAATATAAATTTAATGATTTGGGTGTAAAAAGTGCTGCATATATTTCGTTTAGTGATAAAGTTAAAAACCTTTTGATACCTTTACCTGAACGCAAAAATGACCAAAACCAACGCCCAAATGCACTCCATTACAGATTGCCATCCATTTATACACGCGATATTTTCCAAATATTCTCTGATAACCCATGAGTAAAACTGCTTTAGTTTTATGTACAATTTTTGCAATACATTTACGAATAATCTCGCAAAAAAGTTTATTATTTAAGACTTAAGACTAAAGTTTACGAGAATTTTTTTCTTTTAGTAAACATTTTATAAGCAACCAATAATGTTTAATATTTTAAGTGTGTTTATTTAAATATAATATAAAGCTCAATAATTTTAGATTAAATCATATAAATATAATAGAATGGCTATAATTAACAATAAATTGTTGTATAAATTAACACTTTTTATAGTTCTCTAGTTATCAACAGTAAACTTTTCAATAGAATAATTAATTCTGCATATTATTACTAAACTTAAGTGTTAGAATAAATATTTTACTAAATATAAAAGCATAAAATTTCATAACATAACATTCACAATGATCATTCATGGTGTCTCAGGATTGAGATGGATTGACAAAAAGTGGAAAAAATAGTTTCTTACTCGATCATTAAAAAATTGATTTTAAATTTGGAATTTAGACCCAAAAAATTTTAAAATCTCTGTGAGCAACCCTATTGAAAACCATTTGATTGTGGAACACCCTGGTATAATCATATTCTTTCGCAAAAGTACTATTTTGTGAAGTGGTGTGCTATTCTTTATACAGAATATACTGTATTCAGTTTCTATTATTAAGACTAATGCAAACTTTTATGAAAAGCTACGAAACGAAGCCAAACACTATTTTATAAATTTTTGTTGAATGCATAGTACGTACAACTATAACCATTATGATTATAGTAACGTGTATTTTTTGTTACGTTTTCAGTTGTTTTGGATCAATTTTTTCTATCATTATTATAATCAGTTATAATTCAAGTAAAATTACCAAATTTAAAAAAGATAAGTAAGTAAATAATATGGTGATATCGATAAATTATTATAATGTAAACAAACAAAAATTTTAAAAAATAATATGATCAGTAAAGATGATTATTCTTATTCACCGAATATGTATTCGCATAGCAGTTGCGTATATCTGTAATTACAGTATAAATTATAAATCGAGTTTTATTCAAAAAATTCAAACTCTGATGGTTTATCAAAAAAAAAATTGATTAACTTATTCTTTAAAAAAATTCTGCTAAATATTTTTTCAAGTTTTAGGCTTAAAATTTGTCATTAGTGGCAAGCAGTTTAAAATCAGATAATTTGTTAGAAATATATTACTCTAATGCTTAAAAGTTTAAGTTTTCTCAAATTTGATACTATTGTTATACTGTTGGATAATATTCATACAACACATTTGCAATCTGCAGAATTAATAATCGAGGCTCGAGAGTATTTTATGCGAAAAAATCGACATCTAGTTGTAAACACCTGTGCGATAGCAAACAATAAGTTTGTTTGGTCCTAACTATGCAATGTACTCATTGTGTGTGTGTATTTACAGCACATAAATATCAAAATTAAACTTAACTATGCTTTATGTAATATCGCTGTCCTGTTTATATAACTTAATGTTGAATATTATATTAGTTCCTCTAAGCAGAGGCAACCTGGCAACCAAACCAGGTTCAGAACTCTCCACTTCATACTACAGTTAAACATATGCTTCTACTTATTTAAGTTTAGCTTTCAGCACTTTTTTCGCTGTTATACCCATGCATACAACAGCATTCAGCACACGCTAGCATTCACTCACTCATATCTTAAATTTACATTCAGCGCAAAAACTAAGCAAATCATGAGATATGGAAGCTTTGTTATATATTTACTAAAAAAAATACAATTCAACTCCATATTAGTTTGATTTAAGGTAATGATGATGTTTTGGCCAGCATAGCATTTCGAATAACATTTGGATAGAGAGCCAGAATGCGTTCAATGCATTAGAACATAGTAGACATGAAGCAGAACTGCAGCACTTGTGGGAATTGAATGTGTCGCTCACTTACAGTATTAGTAAAATACCTTCGATGCGGGCTTAAATAAAACTGCATTTTCTATAACTCTCCTATTTTCCAACTTATGCCATATATGCGGTGTATCGTCAACTTTTATAAGAAGGTTTTGACGGTTCGGTTAAACCTATAGATTTACCCTCAAAATAAATAGATTAAAACCGATAAAATGGATAAGAAAATTTTAGACGAGTTTGACCTCATAAGAGTAGCACTTATTTTATTACTGTATTAATTTTTGGTTTGATTTCAAAAATTTTCATATATAGTTTTTAAGCAACAAATGGTATTTGAAAAATTTTAATTCTTTATTCGATAGTTTGGTAACAATTAGTATCTTAAATGGAAACAAAAAAAAAAGATTTATTCTATTTGTTGAAACATAATTATAACGTTAATTATAATAATTAAAAGTGAACAAAAACTTTTGGTAAATTTATAGCTTAATAAAAAAATGTTAAGATAGTATTTTTATTCTGTAGAATAACTACGAATTATTAAAGAATTTGTTTTTTATTTCATATTCTTATGTAAAAATATTAATCCAAATTCATATATTTAAATAAATTATTTATAAGCTTCAATTTGCGCGTTAGTTATATCTCTAATTCCATTCAGTTTTAATAAAAAAATATTTAGTAAAGAATAAAATAAAAAATAATTAATTTGTTCTATTAATGTGTTTTTGTGGGACTTAAACGCTAATTAACGTAAAAATTGCTTATACTGTAACAATTCTACTGTATTTTTT
This sequence comes from Phthiracarus crinitus, assembly GCA_034698025.1. NCBI lineage: Eukaryota > Metazoa > Arthropoda > Arachnida > Sarcoptiformes > Phthiracaridae > Phthiracarus > Phthiracarus crinitus. The sequence continues at coordinate 24,293 of JAQGAW010000766.1, forward strand.
CTATTGTGTGGATTAGATTTTAAGTTAGAAAAATCAGATGCATATTATATCCACCGGTTGGATACGAAACAATTACCTCAATCGTATACGATTATTATAAAAAATAATGCATTTAATTGAATGTTATCTTTCAAATATAAAAAAGAAAGGAGCGATCAATCTTTTCGGTTCGGTTTAGAAAAATATCAAACTCAAAATATCTTTATTCCATATAAAGTATTTGCACGTCGTTTTTCTGTTACTC
>JAQGAW010000767.1:0-24525 GCA_034698025.1 Phthiracarus crinitus
ATATACTATTGAAATGACTTATAATATAATACAAAGTGAGCTCATTATGTATGTTCATACTCTTTCTTGTTTTTAATGTAATTTTTCATGATTTATTTGATTTTTCATGACAGTTAAGAGTTAAGGCATTTCTTTAACTTTTGACTTTTGCGCATCACTAATATAATGTGAAATTTTCAAAATATTAAGGCCCGATCTCGATGTATAAGCCCGAGCCCTACAAAAGCCCGATCGGCCTAATTTTACATCGAAAAATTTGAGTTAAAATAAAAAGTAATAATTTATATTCAAAATCCTTAAAACAATTAATGTACCCAAATGGTAGTTAAGAAAGGATATACATTTTAGCATTAAAATATACCGTTTACTGAAGTGAAATTAATAAAATTCACCACAAAATTTCACAATTTTGTTGAGTATAACAAAAAATTTAAAATTGTGTTTTAAATCAGGCCTAAAAATTTTGAAACGAAAGTCCAGTCCGATTTGATTTTTTTAACTTAAATCCCGACAAAGCCCGACACTTTTTGTGGGGATCCGTTTCGCACTGTTGGCCTTAAGTTTGATTTTGGACAATCTATAATTTAGACTTTAGACGTGTATTTCGTGTAATAAAGATAAAAGTTTATATAATGTATTTTTTAAAACCTAATTTTAGGTTGGGAAAACAATGGTAGCATTAGTTTTGACCCCCACCCCTCCCAACCCCACCCAAACCCATTTCAAACTTATAATAATTTTTTTTCAAAAATTTTATTTGCTTAATTTGTGCCGACTGACGGCTCTGCCGGCCACCTATTAGTCGTTCCGGATTTTGCGATCCTTTGTTCTCTCGCTCTCTCACTCTTTCTCTCAATTGTAACGCTTAACGCGTATATTTCATATAACGACTTTTAGTCGATTTCTTAATAAACCGTATTTTTCGTAAATTAACGAATCGTATTTATTTCGTATTTATAATATTCGAGTTATCGAACAGTATTTGAATTCGTTCGACATCTCATTTTGGCGCAGTCGGTAGGATTACGAAAATGCCATTGCGATAGCCGCAGATCAAACCGCTACTACTGATTTGACCTCACAATCGAATCAAAACGTTGCTCAAACATCGACACAAACCGCTACCACACCATCAAATCAAAATGTAAGTGTGTCGTTGCCAACGACATACAGCCTTAACGATATCGCGAGTCTATTGGCCACACTAAATATGGCCGCCTCTTCGAGTTCAGCATCTGGACGTACGTCAGTGCTAACATCAGTCTCGCAGACCGAGTCTAGACCGACGGAAACAATGACTATCGAAGACGTAGGAAACGGAAGTGATCGCGTCGACACCCTTCCGGTCACAACACGTGCTATAGATTCAACGAACGCCAGTTATGCTATAAATATAGCGGTTCCGGTGCCATAGCGACGATCGAAGAATGGCTCGAAATATTCGAAGTGGTAACGATTGGATACAATGATCGCGAAAGAATTATAGCGCTCGCACGTCACGTAACAGATGAGGCCATCGTATGGTATGCAACGGACCAGTCACGAAAAATCGAAACATTACTCTGGTCGGAATGCCGAAAACGAATGATAGATCGCTTCGCCAGAGCTCTCGTCAGTCCTCTTGTTGAAGCTTCGCGTCGAAGACTTCATCCGAAAGAAAATGTAATCGCATATTACAACGATATGCGTAGACTAATGCTTCGCACCTCACTTCCGGATCACGAACAAGTTGCGCTTCTATCGAATGGCATGCCTGAGCATTATCTGATACAATTTGCTGGTCGGTCAGCTTCGACACCAGAAGACTAGGTTAGAATCGCCATCGAGATAGAAGACGCCAAACATCGTAGTTACGGTAAACGCTCAGAAACCGTATTCCACGGACAAGATAACGATAACGGGAAAACAACAAATCGAAAGACCGGGAAACCGAATAATCGGAAATCATTCGATTACTCACAACCGCCATCTACTCCTTGTCCGAGATGTCTCGATTTTGGCGTTCGAGAACTTCATTGGAAAAGAAATTGTCCTCAAATGGATACATCCCGTGGCCAAGAACAAAAGAATAGGTTTGGTTCGACCCGAAACACAACCATGAACTCAACCTCCGCCGCTGCCAGCACTAGCGATAATCGTTCGGTGAATATGGTTTCAACTGGAGGATACGTCTACTACGACATCACGATTTATGGACACCCGCTCCGTGCTTTCCTTGATACGGGTTCGATAATAACAGCCATATCAGCAGCTGCCGCCCGAAGATGTGGTCTCAATGCGTACGCCCGAACTTCAATTTCAATTCGTCACGTAGACGGAGATTCCGATACTCTCGTTCGGGTGGAGCCGTTGTTACGCGTTGACCAGAAAACGAAAAGATTCCCGATCCACCTTTTTCAAAAGATTACCGCACGAAGCGCTGTTGGGTATTCACGCGGCCCGAGCTTTTGGTCTTAATGTTGACTTCCGTTGTTCGTCAAACAACAGTTGTGCTTTGGTTCCGTATGGCAACGCTTTACTAAACATCTGCGATGGAAATGACTTATTTCGAAAGTTCGATGTGTTCGCAGAAAACGATAAAGATATCGGACGTATTCGTGGAAAACCTCACGTAAATCGGTTGAAACCAAATGCCGTCACCTCTCATCGTCGGCCGTTTAGGTGTTAACCTCAACGTGAAGCGGAAATTAGACGGCATACTGACGCTTTGCTAGCGCGTGGACTAATCCGTAAGTCAAATTCGCCTTACGCGAGCCCCATGTTTCTAGTACCGAAGGGTGAGGGGCTCCGACCAGTAATCGATTTCCGTCCACTAAACTCTGACACCATAAGCGAACGCGAACCGTTACCGATTATTAGAGATTTAATCGATAAGCTCTCGGGATCAACGATATTCACAACCTTGGACGTGGCTTGGGCCTATTGGAGTGTGCCAATTGCACCCGAATCCATGGAGAAGACGAGATCGTGACCCCATATGGCTAATTCGAATGGACTGTATTAGCGATTGGTTTAAAGAACGCATGTTCGGCATTTCAACATGCGTTGCGAGACATTCTGGATGAACACGTTGGCCACGGAGTCGAGCAATACTTAGATGAAATCGTATGTCATTCAAAAGACGAAGAATCTCATCGAAAACTGTTGCATAGCGTCTTAACGACACTTCAGTCCGAAGGAATTCGTTTACGACGTGAAAAGTGTCGTTTCTTCCAAAAGGAAATAGAGTTTTTAGGACACGTAATATCCGCCGGAGAAGTGCGTCCTTCATCCTCAAAGACTCGAGCAGTCCGAGAATTTTCCACTCCGAAGACGTTGGTACAAGTACAGGAATTCGTTGGTTTAGCCAACTATTATCGTAAGTTCGTGCCCAATTTCAGCTCTATCGCCACACCATTGACGTCATTATCAAAAAAAGGAGTTGATTTCGTTTGGGCCGAAGAGCAACAAAATGCGTTTGATTTCCTAAAGAACGCATTATATCAATCGCCGGTCTTATCAATTTACGATCCAAGCTTACCGATAGCACTACAAACGGACGCCTCTGCCAAAGGTCTCGGCGCCATACTTATGCAACAGCACGCAGAAAATAAAATGAAACCAATTGCGTATTGGTCGGAGAAGCTGAACCATGCCGAGCAAAAATATAGTTCCCCCGAACTTGAATGTCTTGCAGTTGTGCGTGCGGTCGAGCACTTTCGGATTTATCTCGAAGGGGTACACTTCGATGTGTATTCTGACTGCGTAGCGCTTCGATGGCTTTTCAGTATTTCGAATCCGTCATCACTATCGATGGTCTGTTCGATTAGGCGCGTTTGATTAAACCGTTCACCATCGAGCTGGTAAAAAGAATAAGGCTGCGGACGCTTTTTCACCAAACCAAGTGATCGCTGTAATCGCCACTAACACTAAAACTTCAGCTCGAAATAGCCGATTATGGTATTCGTAAATTTGCGACTGTTAATGGTATCGATGTTGTTCGATATCGTGGTTTGGAGCGAATCGTTGTTCCTCCTCTCATCGAAAGTGTTCTCAGACAAGCTCACGATGACGTTAACCACCCGGGCGGGACGAAGACTACGTTTAATTGCTAATCGCTATTGGTGGCCGAATAGGGATAAAGAAGTAACCGCTTATGTTCGCTCTTGTCAAATCGTAAAGCCGCCATACGTAGCAACCGCAGGAACACTTCGACCAATTGAGACTCCTGATCGTCCGAATGCTCTTTGGGCGATAGACACCATCGTTATGGGTCGAGCCGCAGACAACACAGCCGCTAAATACATATTGACGGTCGTCGATCATCATTCACGCTATGTGTGGGCAAACGCTGTAAAACGTAATACCACTGAAGCTGCCATCAACATTTTGAGTCGACTCTTCGATTCCGTTGGGGTGCCGGATGCGTTGTTGAGTGATGACGGAACCAGATTTACGTACACACGCTTTCGAAATTATTTCGAATCCCGAAAAGTAAGATCGCTGGTTACGCCTCCTTATCGTCCGCAAGCAAATGGTCTGTGCGAAAAGACCAACGATTCTATCGTTAAAGGCATCCGTTTAGCGCTTTCCGAAAAACCTAAACTTCGCTGGTCGAGTGTACTTAATTCGGTAATAACCGCCATCAATGATCGACCACACGATATAACCTCATTCGCGCCTCGATTTTTGCAATTTGGTTTAATTGCGAATGGCTTCCCGACTCCAAATACGTGTTTACAAAAAATGTCAAACGACGCCACTAACGAAATAATGTGCGAAAAAATCGACGATTGGTTTTCGACCGGCAATTTCCTCGAATTCGAAACGCTCGACCCGAAAGCGACAATCGATTACGAAGCCGAAACGCCGTACGAATTGGCAGATCGCGATCGATTTGAAACGTTACGCTTTGGAAACGAATTGTCGAATTTCCAGACGTCGGACGATCGCCGATAATATTTATATTCGAACGCCTCCGACAAAGGCGACTGTTATTTCGTCGAGTATGGGCGAGACTATGCTGGTTCGCCGCCTCCTAACGACTACAAGATCGTCGTTCATTATGGGTCGTTCTTTGCGACGAAAACCGAAGCGAGAGAATGGGTGGACGAAGTGGCGGCTTAAGGGTTGTGTTTAGCGCAAATCGATGCGCGTTCGCATTTCGCGTATGACTTCCTTCGACAGGAAAGAGACGCAACGATTTGGTTTTACGGTTCGCCCGACTATATTAATGGGTTGCGTCCGTGGATCGAATGGTCATACCGTTTGGTACATTCCGTGCGGGCGGGTGTACCGACAGACGGCTCTGCCGGAACCCTATTAGTCGATCCGGATCTTGCGTTCCTTTATTCTCTCACTCTCTCACTCTTTCTCTCAATTGTAACGCTTAACGCGTATTTTTCATATAACACCTTTTAGTCGATTTCTTAATAAACCGTATTTATCGTAACGTAACGAATCGTATTTATTTCGTATTTATAATATTCGAGTTATCGAACAGTATTTGAATTCGTTCGACATCTCAAATTTTATTTAAAAAAGATTCTTAAGTGATATAAATACACTTTATTTTGATTTATTCGGAATCTATGTCAACATTGGTCCCTTTCCACCCCACATCTAATACATATAGCACAGAAGCTGCAGTTTGTTGCTGAGAGAGCTCTTTTGAGATTAGTGAATGGATTGAATATTAGGTTTTGAAATCGTAGAGAAAACAATGAGTCAATAAGTTAATAGAAATCGTATTTATTTAATTCAAAAATTTTAATTTTCTTTATGAGTTTTATTAAAAATTGATTTAAGTTTAGTATAAAATATTTTATAATTTTCAGGAATATAGTCATAAACTTTTTTCAATTAATTGAATTTTTCTTAACTAATTCCAACCGGTTTTAATTGTTTAGGAATACTTTCTAAATAATTTTTGCTACTATTATTATTAATTATTTTTAAGATTTTTAATTTTAAAAAAGAATATTCTGTGAAGTCATCATTAAAATTTGTTTTTACATAGATATTATTAGAGCCTTTTCTGAATTGACAATTTTATAGTATTAATTAAAAATGGATTCTTTGATTTTGTCAAATCAGTAAATTCAAAAATGTCACTGAACTTAACTTTTTCAACAAAAATATTTTTTCTTGATTCACTTATTAATTCAATGCAATGTTTAGGCGAATAAACTAAATTGTTCCGTTAATAACATTGTGATTTTAACCCATGAACAGAGTCACATGACATATACGAATTTCTGATCAGTAAACACAAAAAATAAACACTAATTTAATATGGAAATCAAGTTTATTGAACAGTTGAGATAAGCGCTCGTATCTTTTTCATGATTGAGATTAGATAAATTTATTGTAAACGTGCTTTGAACGAAAATACACTGTTAGAAATAAAATAAGTTTGTATTTCTATTTAAATTACAAAAAGTTTTTTACGTTATAAACCGCTTAAACTTTTTACAAAACTTTTTTTGTCTTTATCTAAATATATATCTGTTTTTAAAAGAAAATGCTTGATACTTTAAAGTAATAAACATTTTTATATTTAACCAGAAAATTTAGCATTATTTATTATACAAAATAATATAATGAAATACTCTTTGAAAAGATATATTTGTTACGGGATTAACACGGTTTGTACTTTTCTGGTAAAAATTCAATATTATATGTAAACGTTTTTTTATTGTTTTTATATTGAAAACAATTTACTGTATAATATTTAGTCTTTGATGTCCACATTGGAATTCAAGTGAACCGCGACTCAGTGTCAGTGAAATTAAAAATTTATGTGTCTGTCTACTATCACTTTAATTAACAAGCATTTTATTAGTAGCTAACGCTATACTGATTTGGTTTTACATTAAATTGTGATTCGATTAAAATTTATCCTAATATACAATAATTAGATTAAAAACAATGATTAATAATTAAGTTTTACGAAACTGTGTAAATAATAATATTCATTCAGAAAATTTGGATTAAAGAAGAACGATATTTGCACGATATTAACATCGAATAACATTTCATATAATGTCAAACATTTTATTAGCTTTATATTATAAGTTTTTTCATAAAAGATTAATCATTTTAAAATATTCTTAATTTAGTTTTTAGCTCACTTTGTCTAAAGGAGCTATGATTTGAGATGTCTGTCTGTCTGTAGACCATCTTTATATTTATTAAGGGTCTGGAGTCTATTTTATTGAAGAGAGGAGTATTTTTTAAGCGATAAATGTCATTAAATGTGATAAAAATGAGCCAAAAATGGTAAAAAATATGTCACAAAATAGCTTATAATTGTCTACAAATGACAAATAATAAACTAAAAAATGATTAAAATTTGGTTAAAATAATCACTAATGGCTTTTAATTTTATTGGATAATGATAAAAATAGGATAAAAATGGTCATATATTGTTTAAAATAAGATCAGTAAAACTAATTCGAGTTAAAACCAATCACATGCTTAATCATATTCGCATATATAATACTTTTTAGTGTCGCTTAACAACAATTTATGTGATGTTTACTCGACGAAAGCTAAAACACAAATGAATCAAAATTCTCAATAAACTCACTGAAGTGCTATTTACAACAATATATTATAAAACTATAATTTTTTTTCATTTAAACAATATTTAGTAAAAGTATTAAGTTATAACTGCTTAAAAACAAAATTAAAAATAGTTTTGCAACAATATAATAAATAATTTAAATGCCAAAAATACTTAACACAGAAAAAATTTGACTATAAAATTGAATTAAATTAAAATATAACACAAAGTGAGCTCATTATTTATGTTCATTCTTTTTCTAGTTTTACTTATATTTTGAATAAAATTAAAAAAATGCATTTATATATTTATCCAATTTATAATATAAATAGAGTATTAGCCCGATTTTGTCGTTAGGTAATGGTTTAAAATTCGAATAAATACATTCTTCACGAATTCCAACCCTACCCTACCCGACCCGACCCGTCTCAACCCAACCCAACCAAACCAAACCAAACCAAACCAAACCAAACCAAACCAAACTCTAAACTCTAAACTCCAAACTCTAGTTGACACTATCCTATACCACCAGAATCAATTTAACCCGATCCTACTTCACATTAACCAATCCCACCGAATCCTTACCAAAAATATGAAATTTTCTACCTGTAACCCATAAGGCCATTACATGACCCCTCAAATCATCACAACTATTTAAACAGCTGAGTGCAACAGTGTTTACTGTAAAATTTTAAGTTTTCTCTAACTCAACCCCCAAAGGAGGCCCCATCCTCTCCTAATCCCTCCATTTGATCCCTTCTATTCGAGCGGAATCCGTGGATATGGGTGTCGAGGGGTGGAGCACCCAACGGAGGGCCCTATAAACAGAACCACAGACAGACAAACAAATTATGAGACTTATTATAAGAGATGTATTAAGATTAAAGTCTATTAATGTATTTGGTTGTTTTGATAAACTCAAACCAATATCACGTTTATACTTCTCGAGCAGTTCTCGAGTTTTTCAATCACTAACAGTTGTGTTCGCGTATAAAACATAGATTAATATTGAACTTTGCGGAAACTTTGAGTTTTATCAAACGATTTATTATATAAAATTATTATTCGTTACATCTATGATAACATTTTGACGCAAAACATTGTATATATTCATTTAATGATATGTTGTATTTATAGTTTGTTTTATATATTTCAATTTGTTTTGACAATAAAATGCTTCAATTTTTAGTGTATTTGTTGATAATTATATTTATATTCGTATTATTTATTTGGTTGTTTTTCAGACTTGATTGTGACGTTCAGTTGCTTTTGGCCGACAAGTTTGGTGTTCCTATAAGTCAGTTAATAACCATTACTATTATTTATTTCCCCATTCAGTGTCCGTCTTTATAATATTGTTTTGTGAGATTTAAGCAAAACCAGTTTCAAAATTTTTGTATTAAAATGTTTTTTTTAAATAATATAAACACGAATCACATGTTAATATAGAGATTTGTTTCGTTGAAATTAAGTGTTTGCTCTTAAGTTTAAATGTTTCAAAACATAGATTTTGTAATTATTTTATATTTAAATTCTTTAAATTTAAAGCTTATTTTAGTTTAATTGCTCTGCAGTTTAGTAAATAAGAGATAAACAAACAGAAAATGTTTGTCCATTTTAAATGTTTGATTATTATTAATTACACGATTTACTAATTTACTTATATTTTAGCAAATTTAAAAGGAAAAGTTATATGGATTACCGGCGCTTCTTCTGGTATTTAATTTTAATTGAATTATATTTAATTTTAATAATATTTTAACTTTAAATGTTAATTAAAAGGTATCGGTGAGAGTTTAGCGTATTTATTGTCGTCTGTTGGAGCAAAATTAGTTCTTTCTGGAACTAATGAGACCAAACTTTCTGAAGTAAAGACGCAATGTTTGCGTACGTTTCGTATGGTTTAAGATATGGTCAGTAATTATTAATATTTACTTTTAATTATTTTGATAGTATGTGGCAAATTGGATGAAAGCGATATTCTTGTTATTAAATTCGATATTCGGGATTTAAAACTACACGAAAAATACTTTAACACCGCTTTGTCTCACTTTAAAAAGGTCACTAATATACGAATAATTGGTAATTTACTTTTAATATTTTTATTCAATTGACGACATTTTGAATAGATTGATATTCTTGTTAACAATGCTGGACGTTCTCAAAGAGCGATATTCCAAGACATTGATATTGAAGTCGATAAAGAGTTATTCGATATTAATGTATTTGGTTTAATCAATTTGACTAGAATTGTATTGAAGTATTTTTTGAATAACAAAATCGGTGGACAATTCGTTGTCACGAGTAGTGGCGCTGGAAAAATAGGGGTAAATTAATGTACGATTTGTATTTAATAAATCTAAGTTTGATTAACTTAAAAGGTTCCAAATTCGTCTTCATATACTGCTAGTAAAGTAAGTTTATTTAAATTCATAACTTAAAAAGTGTTTGAGACTTCAAGTTATATCAGTAATTAATTTTTAGTTGATGTTTCAAAAATTTTTAAAACCATGATAAATATAGCTTAATTTATTGTAATCGTTTGAACTAATAATTTAATATTTAATCTTTTATGAAAACAACGCTCAACTATCTATGGTTCGCTTATATTAGCATGCTTTACACGTAAGTCAATTTAACGTTAGTCTATTGGTAAATTTAATCTTCCAAATTATTATTTTTTTCTATTGCTTTTATGGAATTTATGAAACCTTTTCTGAAAAATTCGATACCATAAAAAATCTTTTTAATAACAATACTATAAAAATTGTATTAATCCCTTTGTTATTTAAAAACATTTGTTATACATTTGTATGTTAGGGGTATTTTGAAAGCCTTCGAACAGAAGTACAATCTAAAGGAATCGGGTAAATTTACCGAATACCGTTATTGTTAATATGAATTTTAAATTTGTGTTAAAAATTATTATTATTAACATATATCAGTATCACAATGTCATGTCCTGGTCCCGTGTTTTCCAATATTTCTGAAAGAGCTTTCACTGGGGAATCGGGCAAAACAGCTAATATCGTACACTCTCAAAGTTATAAACGAATGGCTACTTCTCGTTGCGCTTATTTGACTGCTGTTGCTATGGTTAATCGTGTTGACGAGGCTTGGATCGCAATTCAACCGGTGTTGACCATATATTATTTATTTCAATATTTGCCCACAATATCTAGAAAATGGTTTCCACTATTTGCTACTCCGGAGAGAATGTCCAAACTAAGGGAAGGTCACTCATAAATTTGCAAAAAATAGTTTTTGGAAAATATGATTTTGCTTATATAAAGGTTAAATCTATTTTATATTGAATCTTGTATTTTAAGTTGAACCGTTAAATTTTGAACACTAATAATTTTATAAAAATCAATGCTTCGGAGATTTTCTTTTTTGTTTTAAAAATTTTTTAAATATGATTTATAATTTGTAAAAAATACTAGTTTTATAATGAGATGAATCATATGACGGCATTAAACGCTTACCGAAATAATTTAATTTATACTGATATCGTTTTACTTTATTAACACTACTGTTACAGTTTTGCTGTAAATTGCAATTATATTTATACACTACAAATTTAATTGCATTTTACTATTCTTTTGGAATTAAAAATATATTAAGTAACTTCTGTTCGTATTGTTAGAGAATGAAAGTCAAAATTGTTTTCCTATATTAAATAAATGATCGCAAATTTCATTCCTTTATTATAAACAGCGTTAAGTTTGTAACAAATTATGTATTGTTTTTACGTGACATAATTGGCACTAAAGTTAGAAATTGATAGTAATTGGAATAGTATTGGGATAATTGTGGCGTTGAAAACATTTTTGATCAAACCTTTAATGAAATGGAAAATTCATTGATTCCATATAAAATCACTTAGCAAACGATTTTTAAGAGTATAAGGTATACCCTATAACATTAAATAAGTTTTATTGATTCACTGTAAAAAATTAGGGTATAACTGGAAAGTGATTCGCACTGTAAAATATCGATAATCGTATTGTACATACAACTCTATTATAGTTTATGATTTGTTTACAAACTCAATGATCAGTAGTGTTATTGATATTCGTTTAAAACATATGATTTATTTATTAATTGTACATAAATGTTATATTGTCATATAAATTGTACGGTATATTAGTATTTAGTGAGTATTTATTTGGCATTTTGAGCGCTAAAAACAATCTGGATGTACAATACGATTATCGATATTTTACAGTGCGAATCACTCTCCAGTTATACCAAAATTAGTATTTGCGTGGATACAGAATTAAGATGGAGTTACTTATTTGGAGTTTTAAGTTTTCAATGCAATTGGTTTGAATGCATATTTAAGTTGTATAGTATTAGAGTAAAATGTTTACCAATTTCCAACTTTAACAAATATTTTTCTTTTAAAACATTCAACTAAACGCCTTCTAATTAGCATTTTAATAAAAGGTTCAGTAAAAAATTCCAGAATTGCTTTGTTGTTTAGAATAACGTCATATACTGTACGTACACTACAATCTTCTATAACTATAACTAATTGGTATTTTTCCCTAATTTTCTCTGATTTAATGCCAACAAATTGGCTTAATTTAAAACAAAATTGTGAAAAAATTATATAGAATAATGATTATATTTGGTATCAGTTACGATCAGTTATTTACGCAAACAAAATATAGCTATTATACGACGTAATCAATCATCTAATAGTGTCTCGAGGCGTTCAATCAATTGTTGAACTGACGTGAAACAAAAAATAGCCAGAAATAAGGTATTTTGAAGTAATGATACGCCGGAAAAAATGCTAATAATGTTAATATTTATCAGCAACAAAATAATTATATTCACGAAAAAGATTACAAAATGTACAAATATATAACTGATAGTTTTACAAAAAAATATGTGATAAACAAGAACCAACTGTTCCGTTAAATTTATTATTGCTTCGATTTTTTACGTTAGTTTTAAGTTATATTTTCTCTTAAAAACTTAATAACCATTAATACTGAAAGTGTTAGGATTAATAATTTATTAGCGAACTGGAAAAATTGCTCGTTAATCACAATTGGTATTTGAGTTGCGATGTGTGACCAAATCCATGACCAGTCAACAGATATCCGACTTCAACACTGTTCAGCAAAATAAAAACGATGTTGCGTTTGATTCCAATTTTAAACATGTTTTCCGCATAAATGAGCTCAATATCAATAATGATTTACATTCTTGTAGTCAAATGATGATCAGCCCATAAGCGATCAATGAAATCAGCGGTTGCGTTATAAAATTTGTTTTGTTCATTTTGCTGAGAGTGTTGGCCATTACAACGCTCCCATTTATCACTGTGACTATGATCTAAGCTTATATTTGGATACTCTGAGTGCCAACTCGTCGGTCGATTATTATTGATTAGCAACAAATCAGTCTCCGAAAACTTGGTTAAAGGCACCGATAAAATATGTCGTCCGTCAATATCGGAATAAATGTCTGACGCGCACGAAAATCGTCTAAAATCTCGCGAAGTACTTGTATGTCTTTGTCGAGAACATGGCACTGTTTTAGGCAACATCATTAACGACCGATCGTTGAACAATGCCGTTATTAGAGGCAAATTTAAATCTCTACTTTTTTGCCTTAATTGATGCAAATCCGAAATCGAATCGCTTTGTTCATTTAAAAGATTTTTAGAGTTTACTATGCCATTCAAGTTATTTTTAATAACAGCTAAGCTCTAAAGAATAAAAACAAAAATATAGCAAAATACTGTACATTTTACCGGTATATCATTTGTTAATGAATGATCACTTACTTGCTTATGACTAGGCTTAGGCTTAAACGATGAAATATTAGACAGTGAATTAGCATAATCTGGTGGAGGAGGTATCGGTTGAGAGTTGTAACTGTAATTAAAGTTTACATTAACTTCACTTCCAACTAAACGAAGTGATGTCGGATTTATTGATGTAATTGCGATGTCATTCAATGATTGATGAAAGGATGTTGGAGTGTATTCGTGAAATAAATGTGCGCTCCTTTTAGTTAATGCCGATTCAGATGGTTGTTGTCCATTGCATTTCATTGCTATTGCGGGTGACGTGTAATTATATATGGGATCTGATTGAGTGCGCGCCTCTTTGCCACCACTGTCTATGCGCCAATTACTCTGTTTAAGACTTAAGCTGTCTGACGACGATAAGCAATCGACGTTTGAAGTGCGGTCACACTTGTTTATATCACAATTTAATGGTAACTTTAAACAATGATGAGGCGATTGCAAAACATAATTAGATGTGACTGATGACCAGAGTTTCGAATTATACAAATTGGGTTCTGAGCCCGCGATCGATAAATTTGTGCACTTATTATTCTCAACGTAATTATTATTAAAAACAGATAAAATTGGTTTATTATGAGTTCGCGTTAATGACGAAACACCCAAACGAGTGGTCGATCTTTGCGTCGGAGTTGGTTGTGGTTGTGCTGTTGATGTGCCTAATGATTGTGTTACGGCTGAATTTAGTGATGGACATGCCTTTAGTATTTGTTTAGGTTTTGATTCCAATTTATGGTAATGAGAAAAATAAGGTATATTTTCGTAAATATGATTCATAGATTCGGACCTTTCTGTTAGTTTTGAAGTGTGATTAGAAAAAACCGATTCTTGTTGAGTCTGTTGAACTTTGGTACATGAATTTGACAAACACTCTTCATTTTTAAGACTAGTGAATGTGCTATCGTTTTGAGGCAAACAGTTCTTTATATCGTAGTAATCTCTGTTACTATTGTTATAAATATTATTATTATTGTTAATATGATTAGGAATGTGAATTACTTGGTTTTTTATTGATAAAGGTTTGTTTGCATGGGATATTGAATGAAATGCGGCATTACTTTGCAGAGATTGAGATGAGGTACTTTTAATACTATTAGCATATGAAGATGAAGGCACTTTAATGTCAGTTTGCACTTTAGTTGAAAGTGTCAATACAGGTGAATACGAAGCACTACTAGATGTCGGTTCGCTTATATCCAATGATTTAGAGGATAACCCAGCAGGCGGTGGATTGATCATCATATCGATATCTAAGTCATCTCTATCACTATCGTCTAGGCTTTGCATTTTATCGGATACAATACCAGAAGTGCTATTCGACGAAACATTACTTATCACAGAGATTCGTTGAGCGACATTCTCGTCACTAAGAGAAATATTTGTGTTAGAAATCGATCCCTTTTTATTTCGACCAATTATAGGTAACTCGAAGTTATCGCTATAAATGTACGATTCTCTGAACTTTTTTCTACTCAATTCAAATTCTCGTTTCTTCACTTCTTGCATCTTTGATTGTACTACGAGTTGAAATTGATGAGTGGTTCTGCATAAGTATAGCAAATGACGCGCCATATCTTCCGAATTGGCGTAATACGTAAATTTTCTTATTGGATAACCTGTGGAGCAGATTTCAAATTTTTTCTTTTCGAAATATAGTTTCCCAATATCAGGCCACGTGAACATAGAAATACGAGTTTTTTGTTTAGCGCCAGTTTGGGTGCAGTTTAATCTTTCGTGTTCAGTGTTAATTTCTATTCCATTGGTGCAGATTCCAAGCCACACCTCAGATGTTGCCTTTTTATTGTTTAAGTGATAGAAATGAAGATTATGTGGTGCACTGGCATCGGAAGCTTCTTTAATAAACATGGATTGTGCTTCACTTTTGTGCATACGCTTGTGATCGCGATGCAAGAACGGCGAGTGTCGTATTATATAATCCACACCCATTTGTTCGATTACCTGCAAAGCAAACACATTAATCAGATCTGGTAAAAGCAAGTTTTAATTTGTCCCAACTGTACAGTGCACCTCACGGTCAGAGAGTCAGAGATACTGATTATACTGTACTCTATGAGAGTGAGTATTGGATAATATGGAGTAACTCGTCGAGTGCCTGTGCCTCACAATTCACATTTTCGATTCACATTTATTAATTCAAATTTATGATACATACCCACGATGGGAAGTAATGATGAGGGTTGAAGTACTGGCCGACATGTATTTCAGGGTTGAAACTGCCAAAATCTGCCTGAAGGGCATATGATGCTAAAAGAAAAGCTCTCTCTTCACATAAGGCTTGGCCATAATTGACTACATTCTCCCTTTAAAAAAAGAAAAGATTAGTATTTTCAACCTCAGGCCTAATTTTCCCAATTGCATACCTTAGTTGAAGATAATAGAGAAGTTTTGCTACTTTATCACTGGAAAGGAAACGAATGAGACAACATTTAATGCATCAAATATATAAAAGCATAAAAAATATGATTGTAAAAATTGCAATACTAATGCTTATACAATAATTATAGTTTGCTCACCTAATGAATAGATAAGAATCAACATAAAACTGGACGCGAAAATAAACGCTAAATAAAGAGTTGCCTCTGCTATCGACTCCCTTTCAAACAAAAAACATTTCAAATATTTAGATATTTAGATATTATGCATTAAGATATTCGCAATAAATTTAATATATTGTATAAAGTTATAAAGCATAATATTATTGATTTTAATTTATAATAAACTCGTGCTCACATTATTCATTTGTTTCCATTGCTTACACGCGTATTTGCACAGTTTTTGCGAACATTCCAAAAATATATAACCTGAACCGTCTAAAAATAACAAAAAAAATTAAAAATAAAAATAATTATCCGTAAGTGGAATTTTAAGCGACGAGTCATTATTATGCGTAGCTATGCATCAATGATTTTCCCAAACACCTGCCTAAACACTATTATCCCAAGAGAACTAAACTACAAATAATAGTCCTGAATGAAAAAAAACAATATTATCTGTTTTGCCCCAAATTAATTAAATTAAATCATTTAAGTGAATCCTTAGAAATTTAAACTTCAATTTACAGCTTTACTAACATTGAAAAATTAATTAGTTGGACAACATTCAAGTATTGTTCAAATAGTTACCCATTAACTTAGAAATTAATTGAAAACTACTATAACGTTAAAATCAATTCACGTTTTATTTAAATGCAAAAAATATAATTATTTAAAAATGCTAAACGTTAGCTAATAAAAGTAAAATTAACATATAGTATAATATTTAAATGTAGTTAAATGTATGCAGTTATCGAAATAAATAAAATAATATACCGGTATTGACACTTAAACCAAACAGTTCAGGCTCTAATAGATTCAAAAACTTGCAAATTTGATTGAAAAGTTCGTTAACTTTGCTTTTAACCTGATTAACGATAAAAATATTTTTTACTTCTCTTAAAGAAAAATATCAGATTTGGTCAGAAGTTTTAATGTCTTAATAGCTAACGAGTAAGTTATGCGGATTACGAATGCTTTTCAACAAATTCCACAACACTCGAAAAAATTCGCAAAAATTTAGGTAAAATGATTTAAAAGCTTTTATTCTGTCGAATAATGTGCCGTAAAATTTTAATTCTTTACATTAAATAGAGCTTATATAAAAATTTAAGCATTCATTTATCTTAAAACGTTGAAGATTTTCCGTCAAATGTTATGGAAAAATTTAAAAGAAAAAATAGCTTAACAAAACTAGATTTTAATGATATAATATATGTTTGTGTGAATTCGTTTGCGATTAATTTAAATCGACAAACTGTTAGACGTTTTCTTCGTTTACAATTTTAATTTTAAGTTGTGTTATGGCAAACAAAAATTTGTAGAAAATAATGGGAAACACACGCTAATACTAGGATTTGATGTTTGAAGCGGTGTTGGCGTCAGTGTTGGACTTTGTCCAGACACGCATCAAAACTCTAAATTAGCTTAAACTCTCTTCAGTACTCGTCTAAAAATAAATGCAAAGCCATAGTTAGCGAGAATTTTGCGAATACCAGCGCACACATAATTTCGCCATAAATTCCTGAGTAATTTCTATTTATAAAGTTAACAATACTAGTTATTCTACATTTTTGACCGATATATTAGAATTGTTATTTAACATTAACACTATTATACGTATTGTACTGTATTGTACGGCATATAAGCATATACTGTACGATTTAGCGTGCAATTTAAAGCGTAAGTGAAATTAAATACTTTTTTTTATTAATGAGTGTAAATCTAAATTATTTGAAAATTAAACGAAAACGCTTTCACACCAAACAAAAATGTGATAAATTTTTCATGTAAAATGGTTTCAAGGATTTAAAACAAAACGGATTTGCCGTAAACTATGAAAATTGAGATGTTTTTCGCTCAAACGTAAAATGAAACGAAAAACACTCGAAACTCAACTCAACTTTAAATAAAATTGAAACCTCTGACCAATAATAACAATTTATATGAATACATACATTAACAACGAAATAAAGTGTTTCCAGAGTTAATAGATTAACGGCAACATATTTACTTCCATTAGGAAGTTGTGAATCGCATGTTGAATACACATTACGCCTCATTGTTGTCATTACCAAACATAACCATTCAATTCAATCACACATATCATAATATCTATATTATCCATCAATTAATAACAAACTTGCGCTGTATTTCACGAATTATTGGTCACAAATATTTAGTGAATTGGTTTCGAAGTATGTTTGTAATGATAGTAAACGTATTAAACGTATTATGATTATTCTAAGCATTTATTGAACTCATTGTACACAACACACACACATATGATTGGAATGTAATGTAAATGTATTTCAAACAGTAATCAATAGACGATATACCATACCATACGATAGATAACGAGACACTTATTGAACAGTTGTTAACGGATTGATGCCGTACTCAACATTCGTACGGATATTATGTATGGATTGCACTGTACTTGTACTGTATTAATAATTGTTATCAACACACATACACACATACTGTATGTAATACTGTAATACAGTATACACTGAAGAACACCATAACACACTATACAGCTATGCTATACTATGCTATGCTATACAGTTCATAGTGCATTGAGCTATTTCAACGTTCACGTTCTGGAATGCAGAATCTGGAATGAGTATGAGTGAGGCTATCAGCGAATGCTGCACTGCTCACAGGCATAACAACCAAAACCATGCGATATCCCACCGTTTCATCGAATTATTATCGCCTCACAAATATCGATGTCACTCATACACAACTTAAATATAGCATTAGAATACTTAAATTTAGCAAAATTGTTATGAATTAAAAACTGCAAACATTAAAACAGTTAATTTCAATGAAATTCGAAAAATTTAAAATAAAATAAAAATTAACAAATAAGTTTAACAATATCTGAACAGAAAATATTGTTATACTGTTTAAAGAATAATATTTAACAACGACATCGTTTGTTGATAGAAATAGTCGAAACTAAATGAACACAAAAAAGTAAGCGCATATATACAAAAGTAGGAGCATATATACAGATCTCACCTCAAAAATTCTTAAGCACCCATTTTAAGTACTAAAACAATTACAATGAGAAAACCTGAGCCTCAACCAGACAACAACTTTTTGAAGTTTTGGAGACAAGTAACCGCCCGATCACAAGAATGGTGCGTTTTTACAACATTAATTTGGAACGTAATCATGAACCCGAGCCTCTTAAATGGAACTTAAATTTTGAATATGAAAAATATTATAAAGAGTAAAGCGAATCGATTATATTTCGTATAGTAAAAGTAATAATAAAACTGTTTTTTAAAAAAGCTCAATAAAGGACTATGTTTGTGGTGATATAGTTTAGGAAACTATGAAACGATCGGCGATCATTCGCATGTATGCAACACTCACTCGAAATGCACAACAACTACATCTATTAAAACTAGTTATTAAACCTGTTTTCAGCTCAAACAACAATCCATTACCACAGAAATCGTATTTAAAACAAAAGCTAACGTATTGGACACTTATTTTACACTTTTATTTCATATACGATTTTGACGCATAACTCAACAAAAAAAATTAAGCGCTCATTCAACACTAATAAAACAACTTTTTTAATACTAAACTCTAAAGTGTACTATAGATAAAAAAAAGTTTTATATTTAACATTTTATAACTGATAGTAAAATGATTCTAAATCTTTAACTGATAGAGTATTGTGTTTTTTCTGTTTCAACACATAGTTATTAAACAGTTTAATACATATAATGTAATATGCATGCCGTTTACGTTTAGTGTAACTACACTTTACATAATAAATACCTTTTAAATACTATATCTCTTATATCATAAAAGAAAATACTTTAATTATAAGAGATTAAAGAGAAGAAAAACTTAATTAAAATGTTTTTTCATACTAAATAAATAAAATAACAAACTCGTAAGCGTAAAACTTTTTTATGTGCTATTATAACATTTAATGACATCAAAACTGTAAAAATGCCTGAAATGTTTGCTTAACTCAAATAAATGACATACTTATGCCATTAAATCATATAAACCGTTACTTCAGAATCAAATACATAATGCACTGCATTACAGCATTAATACATATATACGGTACAGGTATTACTGCATAATTAGTTAATTACGCGCATATTTAAAAAGAGCGCTACGATTTCCGAATTCATAAACATATTTATTAACACATTTTTGTTCATCAATTCGCGTGCAAAACAGGAAACTTGAGTACAGATTGGAATATAAATTGTCGACTTGACAACCTTTTACGGTTGTGGTGCACAAGAAATAAGCCATAATTTACAAAACATATATCTTATAGAAACCGACTTACGCTTCACTCTCTAATAGGATTTTAAGTAATCAATAGATAGAATGGGTCTCAACCAACCAATACAGTATTAAAAAGTAATCATAAAATTTTAAAAACATTCGACTAAATAGTAAATGACGCGCAAAACTTGTTTTGGTTTTCGCTGTTTGTTCCAAAGAATATGAAAAAATATCAATACAGTACAGAAGAAGATGTATAGAGAAGAAACAACTACAGTACTATTCGTTTCTTGTTTTAAGACAACTTCGATAAAAGTTCAAATATGCCCATAACTAAACGTTTTTAATAATAAAACTATAGAGTGCTTTATCATAGATAGATAGATAGATATACGGAATACTCTTTTTGTTGAGAGAGAAAGAAACTTTTCAACTCATTGTGCATTAAAGAATAATTGTAGTGTTACTTAAAATATATTTAGCGAACACAATCAATCTCTCTTTTCATTAAAAATATATTGTGAAAGAGCGCACTGAAATGTTTTCAGTATGTTTCAAGGCCTGACTACGCAATCAAATATTATGTTAATGTAAATTTTTGATTTTCGTTGCGTAATCTAATTACTAGTGAAGTACTATAATAAACGTGGAAACAAAATATTCTCCGCAAACGTAAATTATACTTTTAAGCCACGTTTTCTAAGCGGAATTTCAAAGGAATGCAATTTTTCGTAAATAAATTCAAAGATAGACGCAAATCATTAATAATTCATATATTTGGATGAAGACGCTTACGCTTAGATTGCCTTATTGGTACAATCGAAAGCGAAACGTTTCATTTTTAACCTTGATTTGGAGAAATCGAAAACATTTATGCATTTTTTCGCTAAAAAAGTTTCTCTAATCTGTTTGACAATAAAATTTGATGCATAAAATTACAATTACTGCTGCATAAACAAAATTCAAGAAAATTCTTTCGAAATTTTGCACTTTTAAGGTTTTTTTTGGCAAATCGATTAAAAGTGTTTAAATACCAAACTTTAGAAAAAAAAACTAAAATAATTACTTAAAATATGTTAAAAATCTTTAAGCGTAAAAATTGTCAGTTAAAAACTAGTTATTAATACATTATAGTTTAATGTATTAATTATAGAACAATGAAAGTTATATTTTTAGAATACAGAGTATTTTAAGCGATCAATTAGTAATTAAATTTAAATGAGCTCATAATTTTATCGCAAGCCATTATGGCTTTGACCTCTATTTTTCGATTAACTAAAGTATTATGCGCTTAAATAACATTAAAAATTACCCCGCAATGCGTACGCATCAATAAGTGAGCATTGAATGGAATGTTGAAATGATTTATGAAAAAACATAACTTTAAAGCAATTCCTAACAACTATAATAAATACCATTTTATAATATCATAAACGAATGTATAATAATAGGTTTACGCATGAAGTCTAGGATACGATGCATATCGTGATTTTTTTGAAACAATAAGCATTATGGATCTGATTTGCCAAATAACTTAACTTAGAATATACTAATTTAAAATAATTGGTTTTGAGGTAAAACTTATAAGAGAACAAAAAAATTGTTGAAAATATTAACAAATTACAACTTTTTTATTGCCAAAAGATGTGACCAAAACATAAATATAAATCAAACTTAATTATCCAGGATTTATGTCATGAACTGTAATATCGTATTACAATTTTTATATTGCGAATCATTTCTCGTAAAATTGTTTGAACTTTTTCACAAAAAATACTAGTTAATAAAAAAACTTAAAAATTTAATAAGTTTAATAAGTTTCTCTACAGTTACTGTATAACATAAATGCGTTCAATTATTGGTTTTGATTTGTCTGTCCGTCCATCTGTTACACATAGAACTTCAAAGTTAGCACAATCCGTAAGAACATATTAAAAAATGTAAAAAGAACTTTAATAGAAATTTATTTAAAGAATTAAGTATTACTTTGTAATAATAGATTTAAGCAATAATCTTATGACAAAAATGGTTAAAAGTCAGATTTATCAGACTTAACAATGTATGCTCATTTTAATATTTTATCCATATTAAGAATAATAACTTAGTTTCCGCTAAATTAAAGCATTGGGTGAATAAAAATTTAAGCATTGAGTGACTAATCTTAAAAAAGGATCTGAGGATGAGATAAAATTAGTAATGGCTGTTTTGAGATTCGGTTTTATAGAAGTTCCGGCTTAAGGTTCTTATATTTTGGAGAGCCTTAGAGCTTCTGCTTGAGAATTGAGCTCTTTGTAGACGCAATTTATTATGCTTGGAATGTAATTTTAGAAAATTTTCATGTTTTAATTACGCTAATATTTTGTTTTTATTTTTTATCTGACTTTCTTGTAGAGAAGTCCATCTTATGGATTTGACCAATGCGTCTGTCTGTATGTACGCAGTATTTATATTAATTCAGGGATTCTACAGTATGTCTTGCAAGAATTGATTTTGTGTAATTGTTCCAGAATTTTGCATTAAACTATTAGAAAGTCAGCTCTCTGTGAAATTTCTTGTTTTTAAAAGATATGTATTGTTCACATATATGTATTGTTTCCAAAACATATGTTTGTTCATCACAAAAGTGCTGCTTCGTGTTATTTGAAATTAAATATTAATCTGAAAAATTTGATAGAGACTCTGACTCTAATTTTAATTGAGTAATTGAGGCTTCATGTTCAGGTTTTACTTGGAGGATCGGGTTCAGGTCCAGGATCAGATCCATGTACCGGTCCGAGCCTCTCAATCATTTTAACTTAAAATTGCAAATTTGTTAACAATATGAGGTGTTAAGTGTATTATTATTCATTCTGCACTTTAAGATATATTTAACTATTAAATTTAATTTGAAGCATAACAGCCAATAAGATGCGAATAAGTTCGAAAGCGGTATTTTTAATTACTTACAATCAATAAATAATAAACTAATTTTATTTTAGTGGCCATATATAACTTTAAAAAATCATATATTTTTAATAATTAAATAAACAAAATTATTATTTATATCGTTAATTTAAATTCATAAATTATCATAATAATTACTAAAAATTATAAACATCTAACATGAGTGTATTTTGTAGTAAATTTGATGACAAGAATACCTTATGTCGACCTTTATCTTTATTTACAACAATTCAATAACCAAATTTTGATTAAAATAATATGTTTAAGGCATTTGCAATCCACTAAATGGAACTTAATATTATCTATTGTATAGTTATATAACGTAGACATAAAAGTTTCATATCTCTAATCATTTATTATCATTTTTTAAATTAACAATTATTGGCAAATAATATAGTTTTGTGAAATATGAGTAGTTTATGAGTAAAGAAACAACTTTAGTCTTACAAGTTGTCTAATTATTAGTGTTTTATTTACCAAAATTAACGGCGAGCTAACGATGAAACTTGCGTTACAAAAAAAATTGTTTCTTTACAAAAAATAAACAACTATAAGCATTATTATGGGAATGTAAAAACATTATATGTGATGATAAATGTAGGCACTCATGAAACTAGATAGAAAAATCACGGATATTTTAAATGCCAAAACAATATATTTATATAACTTATAACGTAGCAACACTTTTAATAAAAGCATAATTATGGGTACGCTCAACGTTTCACAATAGATTTAAAGTACAGCTCCTTTTATACAAACAATTATCTTTAACTAGTGGTGGTGTCATCAGATTGCGGTACAAGAAACTCGTCTGCTCTTTTATGATCAACTAAAGCCTTCAGTGACAACGGGTCGTGTGGCAGTTCTGACTTACGACGTAATAGAGGCTTATCTTTTTTAATTGACTTTTTCGCCTAAACAACAAAAAACATTAAAGAATTAGCTTTATTATCGAATAGATTCCAAGTTTTATACTTCTTTCGCCTCATTTTCAAGTAATTCGTAAGTCATTTCTTGGTCTTCTATGGGCGAAATATAATCGCTTTGTCGCACATTCGCATCATTATTTAAAATGAGCTCAAAACCCGAAACTTTCTTCACAATTTCTCCAAACTCAGGATTCTTAACCGCTAATGTTTCAATTTTGGTCCACGCATCGTCTCGTTGTTTACCCTTTGACTTTTCGCTGTATTAAAGAGTAGGATATAGTTAATTACTATCAAATATAAGCTAAAAGATTATTGTTAATAATTACTTAATGTAGAAGTAATTAAATCATTTCCCATAACTAATTAGATGAGCAATTTTGGAAATAAAATATTTAATAGTCATTAATAATAATTATCGTAAATTGTTATAATGATTAAAATATAAGTATAAATCTG
>JAQGAW010000768.1:0-24519 GCA_034698025.1 Phthiracarus crinitus
TTATCTCATGTTAAATATTGTAATAAATAGTTTTAAATAATAAAATAATTTTAATAAATAAATGAATGTCTCATTCGCTTTGTTGGCATAAATTACATTCTAAATTAAATTTAACAATTAGTATGACAAAACTTTTTTAGCTATATTTATAGATTTGACCATATTTGGAGTTTTGTCGGTCCGTTCGCATGTTCGTAGCTTTATATTTATAGGGAATTCAATTGTTTCTTAAAAACAATTTGATTTATTACTAATAATAATCGTTCAAATCGTATGATTGCAATTTATAATATGAACTGTAAATTGTAAGTCTGATTGATTTTTGAAAAATTTAAATGATTCCAAAATATGTTTTATTTTATTTAAAATAATATTTATTCGAAACAAAAATAAATTTATTAGTAATTTTTTCTTAATTTTATTTTCCAAATACCGCATCTCTTATTTTTTAATGATTCATTTGATAAATGCATAATAACTTTAATTCAGATCACAACAGTGATCTGAATTTTTGGATTTAGTAATTGATTCTAATTTGAATCTGAATCCATTAAAATATTTATTTTATGAAACCGAAGTGAAATTTCTGGGATTTATTGTATGCAAAAACAGGAAAAAGATAGATCCAGACAGATTTGAAATTATGGTTAATTTACAATAACCAAAAACAAAAAAAAACAAGTGCGCCGTATTTGTGGGATTATTACTTTCGTTCGCGACTTTTTCCCAATTCTGGATTCTATGCGTGAATTGTATGATTTGAGTAAAGAGAAGACTCCTTTTTTTCTGAACAGACAAATACGAAAATTCATTTCAAAAACTAAAATAAGTATTAAAAAACCCGGCAATACTAGAGCACCCGTTACAGGACACCGAAAGATCATCAAATAGGACTCCAGTTCTTATGCTATTCGAGGCGTCTTATGTAAAAAACACAATGATGGACGGATCGGGATAATTGCATTTTTTTTAAAACGCATTATCTGACAAATTAACAAATTAAGTGGAGTGTCATAGAGAGGGAAGTGTTTGGAATCGTAATTGCCGTTAAAAAATTTAGATAGATTTTAAATACGCAAAAGTTTAGTGTATACATATGCCAAGCAAAGATTATATGCCACTTGAATCCCTCAATAAATGAAATTAAGCACTAATTTAAGATAAATCGTTCGTCATCTGAATTGTCGGAAATCGATTTTATCGTTAAATACGTTAAGGGAAGAGATAATTACATGACTGACGCCATAACATGGTTACGAGAATCCCAAAATCTGGATGAGGATTCATTACCGAATACTCTTGTGAATTCATTCGTGGTATTCTGGACTCGAATAACAACATTAGAAGAAGAATATATTGATTATTTGTAACAACAGAAGATTTTGAAATATTTAGTGAATACAGTGACAGAAGTGAAGTGCTTGACAACACTGAACATCTCATTGATAATATGAGTGAAGAGATGTTCATTAACGCTCAACACAGTGACGACTAAAGAATATGTATAATTACAAAACTGCATACTAGATAATGTCGACACAGAACAATATTAAGCCGTTATAAATTAAACAAACAATAATTATTTATTTCATAAGCGTAAACATGTATCAAAATTTCACAATAATTATCAGTTAGTGGATCCTAAGAGCTTATTGAGTACAGTAATTCATGTATAGCATGAAAACTCAAAACTAGTGTGAAAAATCAATTAATTCTCTATATTTGTGGCCTTTAATGAAACAACACATAAGATCATACATTATTGAATGCCAAAAATGTCAACATATTAAGCATAGAACTCATAAACCCTATGATTCGGGAAAAGTGAGGCGAATATCCATAGAATCTTTTGATACAGTAAATATGGATTACTACGGTCCGTGTGAACCCTCTTTAAAAGGCAACGATTACGTCTTAACGCTAACAGATCGGCTCACGTTTCGTCACAAACCAATCGGCGCCAACAATAATTGAATTTTTGGAAGTATTGGCGCTTAAACATTCAACAAGAAAAAACATTATCACTGATCGTTACGTGTCATTTATGGAAGACTTATTTAAAGATTATTGTAGAAAGCCTACAGAGCGTCATACACACTATAATCGGATGGCTTATAGGGGAGACTGGAAACTACAAATGTTCTTTGCTGACCAGTAGAACAAAAAATAGGATGCAGACAATAAGAACAAAATCAATAAAAAAAACTTTCATTCAAAGTGTGAGAAACAAAAATAAGGAAACGCATGGAAAATGTCTAACATACTAAATAGTAAACCTTTAATTGCGATAGAAAACGGAATCTTATGTTTGACTTATATAACGATTATTGTTTTTGTTATATCAATGTTAAAATAAGCGTTAATTAATTAACTTAATTTATTCCTAAATGCGTATTCAATATTTACAATGAATCACGAAATCTAATATAAACTAAAACTAAAGCTAAAGCATTAAAACTGTGTTAGTTTTGTGTTGTCTATTAAAATAAATTAGTTTTTCGATGACGAACACTAATACTAATAACTTTAACGTATGGAATTCGAAATCAAACTAAATGATTAAAGTTTTATAATTGAAAAGCTAGTATTATCGCGATGAATGGGTTAAACCCTTAATCATTTTGTTTTCTCTTTAATGATAACTTATATTTGACTCATCGCTGATTAATTTCTTATTATTGTATTTTGCTATTTTTTGTCTTATTATTGTAGAAAAATCGGCACTTCTTTTGTAACACTTGAAGTGAACGGTTGCCGATAATAAGGCTTACGTGTAATCGAAACAAATTTTATGTTTTAATAAAAAACTTTTAATCGCAATAATCCCGTTTAATTTATTTAAATAAATGATTAACGTTTCCGATAAAAGGAATAATTAATTAATAAATAGTTAACAGAATAATAAATTCAAAAAAAGTTAATTAAAAATTGAATGAGATTTGTTCGCCTCTTATAGCAATCCTATAGTTAATGCATGTTAGAATGCGAAACGGGCCCCCGATTTCTCGGGCCCCGACAAAAAGGAAAGGGCTTTGTCGAGCTCGGGCCTTAAGTTAAGAAAATCATATCGAGCCGGGCTTTCGTTTTAAATTATTTAGGACCGATTTAAAAGTCATTTTTAAATTTTTTGGTATATTATTAACAAAATTGTAAGAACATTTGTTGTCCCTCACTGATCACCAATATCTAGGAAATTGTGTTTTGTTTAAGCAATAGATGTCTCCACAAGTAAAATACTAATCAAACCGTTTCTTCGCTATTATAAACATTTTGAATTGTATTTGTATTACAATATCATATAATTATATGAATTGTTTGTTTGTTATGTTCAAATGGATTCAAAGCGCATCATTGAGGTAATCATAAAACATTAAAACTATTAAATCACAATATTATGATCTTTTCAAATGAATAGTCGCAACAAATATTGAACGAGTTTAGTAAAACCGAACGAAACAAATGGTTGATTAGAAAGAAAAATCAATACAAAATTAAATATGAATCACAACAAACTGAACAAATTAAGGAAATCAGCGCACAATTAGCAAAACTAAAGAAAGAGTACTCGAATTCGTTAAAAACGGTTGGATTGGCTCACAAATGTGCGAAAGTGGCGCACGAATACGATAATGCGGTGATTGAATGCGAGCAACGAATACATACCGATGTTATGAATCGCGCGAAACACGCGCTCATTGAACACCAAAAGCAAAACATCGCTAAACAGCGCGCAATCAAATCTTCAAAATTAAAAGCTATCGAAACGCGTAAAAAATTAATGAAGAGTCGTATCGATAATATTGTCGACGATAATGGAAATTCTATTATTAGACAAATGCGAAAATTAGAATCGGATCAAAACAGGTTAAGGAAACTTATCGACCAAAAAATGAAGCAATTAAGTGATTCCCAGAATTTCATTGAAAGACGCAACGAATCAAATCAGCAAAACTTAAGTTCGAAGCAACAGATATTAGAATCTAGAGCTAACAATACTGTGCCCAAAGTTATAGACAATCATTGCATGTTTAATACTAAAAATAAAATTGACGCGATTATACAAACTGAAGATAATTCTGAGAGCGATTTAATAGAAAATATTGAGAAAACAGCGAATTTTGCGTTAAAGTTATACGAAAAGTTGAAATCGCGTCGATCTGTTGAAAGACCGCAAAAAGTTTTTCGAAATATTGCGGTCAACACAACGCCTATAAAATTATCTGATGGAACCATAACAATAGAGAATAATATCGACGCAACCATTTCGAGCGAATATAGTTATTTATTACTGCCTAAAATGCAACCGCATTTTATGTTAGACACCAGTAAATTATCGAATATTAAAAGGTTAGACATATCTGCGCCAATGGTTTCCGAATTAAAAGAAATGTCTGATTTTTCAATTAAATCGCACGAATTAAGTAAAGATAATGTGAGTTCATTTACTACTAATGACGATTTGGATCCATTATTAAACCGAATTCAGCGTTTAAGATGTTTAATCGATGAAAAAGTTTGCGAGAATTCTGGTTCGAATGCTATACAAAACAAAGCGATTGATAATGAAGGCAATGAAACAAATTCGATCACACCATCGAGTAGTGCTATATTTCATAAATTAAGTACAATTATTGAAGCAGAAAATGAGAACACATCCGCTGATATAAATTCAACAAAAATTGCTTCAATAAAGAGTTCAGTTTCGACCGAAACGCACAACGTTTTTGATTCTGAATTAACTAAACCAACAAATAGTTTCAACTCATTACATGAATTGTTGCCATCATTTTCATTATCAAACGAAACTTCCATTATATCATTAGCTTCGCTCTCAAAATGTTCTGAACCCGAATTCGAAAAAAATCAACAAAATGAAGAAACGCTCGAAAGTATTAATTTAAGTGATATTTCATCCGATACCGAATCGGTATCTAAATCTGGATTAAATTCTAGATTACATTCTTTGCCGAATCGTAATATATTTTGGAAAGAAGTTTTTGAAATGGCAGGCAAGTCTGTCGCCGAACCAGATATCGAAAAAATTTTAAAAATTAGTCGACAAACTGACGAGGATTTTGAAACTTCAGTTAAGATTTCGTCGTTCAATGAGTTTAAGAGAAGACATTCAACCCCTAAATGCAATTCTTTGAATAAATTTTATGGAACGTTAGACGATCTTGAAATCACTTTTCCAGATAATTAATCTGTAAATTTTTTTTAATTGAATCAAATAAATATTTAATTATTTTTTAATAATTTTATTTGATTGATGATATAAAAAAAGATAGATTGTTATATTTTGGAGATGAAGCGCTGTTTGAAATGTGCCAATAAATTGATTATATTCGCACTGATATATAATACGAAAACCGCTGTATAAACTGAAGTCTGACAGACTTGCGCTTTGAAGAACAGAAAGAGAAACATTAATGTTTGGTGATATTGATATATAAGTGTATATATACGTGTATATAGAGAGCAATAGAGAGAGTAAGTGATAGACACTCGCATTGAGAATAAAAAGATTTGTGGTTTTCGAATATTGTATTATAGAGAATAAAATGGTTTAGAATTGAGCGCTGAATCGATGTTTAGCATCGCGTTTCACATTACTATCTAAGATTGTAGATTGCAATGCTTTCACAATTGAAATGTAAATTAATTGAATGACAATGCTTTCGCAATTAAATATCAATGATCAAAATAGAAAGCATACAATAAGTTTAAATGGTTGGTCAATGATGGTCACAATAGCAGCGATTGTTTTAACAGTGCCGCGCGTTTCTGCAAGAAGTATGTACACGAGTACAGGCTATTTGCCACCAGAAGATGATCTGCTATTAGTTCGCACCACTAAAGGTTATGTAAGAGGAAAAACAGTTGGGACTATCACTGGGAAACAAGTGGACGTATTCTTAGGCATACCTTATGCAAAGCCACCATTAGGCAAGAATCGATTCAAACATCCGAAACCAATAGATCCGTGGACTGATATTTTCAATGCAACCAATAAACCGAACTCTTGCTATCAATTAAATGATACAACGTTTGGTGAACATTTTGCTGGGACAGTGATGTGGAATGCAAACACTCAACTGAGCGAAGACTGCCTTACATTAAGCGTTTGGGTTCCGCGACCGCGACCTAAAACCGCTGCAGTTCTCGTTTGGATATATGGCGGTTCGTTCTATAGCGGCACCACTACTCTAGATCTTTATGATGCAAAAATATTATCTTCCGAAGAGAACATAATTGTGGTCGGAGTTAATTATCGCGTCGCAAATCTTGGATTCTTATTCTTTGATAACGCGCGCACTGAAGCGCCTGGAAATGCAGGTCTTTATGATCAGTTAATGGCTCTTCAATGGGTTAAGGATAACATTGCCTTTTTTGGTGGAAATCCTAATAATGTCACTCTGTTTGGCGAGAGTGCCGGTGCTGTAAGTATCAGTTTTCACCTGTTATCGCCTCTGAGCAGGCATTTGTTTAGTCAAGCCATTCTTCAAAGTGGTGCTGCAACAGTTCCATGGGGTATCGCCGACCACAAAGAACTATCACTTCGCGGATTAAGTATGGCCGAAGCTGTTGGCTGTCCTCACGAATCAAAAGTTATCTTCGAAGTAATTGACTGTTTACGTACCAAATCCCCATTAGAACTCGTCAGCAAAGAGGCTGGAAATTTTGGTGTCGTTGAATTCCCATTCATTCCTATCATTGATGGCACTTTTCTTGATGAAATGCCTGATGTGTTGTTAGCCAACAAAGATTTTAAAAAAACAAAACTTTTACTCGGAAATAATAAAGAAGAGGGCACTTATTTTATAATTTATCATTTAACTGATTTGTTTAAAATCTCTGAAGACGTCTTCTTAACCCGAGAAGATTTTGAAAAATCCGTTGAAGAATTGAATCCATATGTGGGCAAAGTAGGACACGAGGCCATCATATTTGAGTACACAGATTGGCTTAATCCGGACGATCCAATCAAAAATAGGGACGCTGTCGATAAAATGGTTGGTGATTATCATTTCACGTGTCCCGTCAATGAATTTGCGCAAAGATATGCATCTTCGGGTAATGATGTTTATTTGTATCATTTTACTCATCGTTCCTCTCAAAATCCATGGCCAAAATGGATGGGAACAATGCATGGCGACGAGATTAGCTATATTTTTGGTGAACCACTCGACCCTAAGTTTGGTTATACGCAGCAAGAAGTGGAACTCAGCAGGAAAATCATGAGATATTGGGCTAACTTTGCAAAAACTGGGTATGTGTTGCTTATAATGACATTATACGGTATACCATATAAGCTTATGTACTGTATGTGTGTGTTCTGCACTCAATGTGCTTATCTCTGTGTTTTTATTTTATTAATGATTTAATCAATGCGATCTTAATTTGAATTTCAAACACTGTGCTCATGTTTCCTGCAGTTTCTGTGCAGTTTTATTGATTTGCATAATATTAGTGCTTATCGTTAGCAATAAAACATAGCTTATTAATTTATTATACATTAAATGAATCGCAGCGTAATGAACGCAATTATTTTTTACTATTCATTTTAAATTAGTTTAACAAAAAATAGGTTTTCGAAAATATGAAAATAAGTCTATAACTATGATAAAAGGATAAGTTAATGTATTTGTAACACTTAAACAAACTTATTCTGGAAAAAATCATAAGCTCAAGCGTTTGTTAATGTTAGCGCAGTTAATGAAAAATAAAACGATTTTGGCTAAAGTATAATTTCGTTATCGATTGCAACCTAAATAAATAATCACTCGATAAAAGTTAAAGTTATGAAAATTTTAGAAAATATTGACGTAACGGTGCATATATATTATATTTCATAAAAAAAAAGAAATAACAATACGCTTAAATGCATATACGGTATAATACTGATACCTTAAAATAATCGATTAATTAATTTTTTTAAAACTTATTTCATGCACACATCAGACTTTCAGAAGTTTTTTATTACACTGTGCACACAAAATAATAATACGAACGGCGCATCTTTTATATAATAGTTAATTTATTCATTATGCAACTGAGTATAAGATATACGTAATAATATAACTGTGTATATATACATACTCTCACTATTGTGAGAAGATTACCAAATGTTTTTATTTGATATAATTTAATGTTTTAATGCACCAGTTTTTTGAATTAAAATCAAATTTATAAATATTTTTTTAAATATAAAAAATGTCTAGATTATGGTATAAGAAACTTTCTACTGTATGCGAAAGTTGAGCCCAGATATTTTAATGAGCATATCTTACTACCCAAAAGATTTTGGTAAATTTTGAATATATGTAAAATAAAAACTATAATCAAGGAAAAATCTGAGTCTTCAATATTTTGCAAATTCTGATTCATTTTTTCTCATATATTACTTTTTTTAAAAAATTAGTTTCGGGTAGTATTTCTGGAAATGCAGTCAAATTCTCCCTTATCTATCCATGTTAACCAATCCGGCAATAAATCCAAGAATAAATTGATTAAAATTAATAAACATTATATTCGTATAAAATTAAATATTAATTAAAAACATCATTTGTTTTTGATTTGTTTTGGAAATGATAAAAATTATAAGTTTTTAAATAAATACTTTTATTAATTTAAATATATCCATAAAGATTTTATTTTATAAACTTTATTAATTTTATTAACTTATAAAATACTTTTATATATAAATTTTCATGTTTATAGAATAATTAAATTAAAATAAAAACTTAGTTTTCTAGAATTTTTTATATCGAGGATTTATGAATCAAACTGAATTTATTCAATCAGAACTGTATATACTTTTAAAAAAATTAAACTGAACATAATCGCTAATAAACCCGATGAGTAAAACTGTAAACCGTTATGGATTTTTTGTGCTTTTGGACCAAATAGTTTCAAACGGATTTTTTTAAAAATTTTATTCCAGAGTTAGCCTTAACGCGCCATAAACATAACCAATTTAAGTTGCAATATTTTTAATTTTTTACTAAAATTATATTAACTCATCTGTGTTAATGATAAATTTTTTATTTTTGTCCTTGAAATTTTAGTATTTTAATTTGATCGATAATAACTTAAATTATGCATAATCCTATCGGAATATGCACATATAGGTGTTAAAGATGCGTTCTATTTTTAATCAATTAATTCAAAGCATAATGAACTTATAATTTATTTTATAAGCAATAAATTTATTTTTAATATACAAATACGTAAAAATAGAGTCCCTACTATGATAATATTTTAAAATTTTTATACGTAAAATATGCTTAATTTGAAAAGAATATATTCAATTTAGTCAAATTAAATTTTATCTCGTGCTAATAATTAAAGTGATTCTAGTTTTGTATCTATTATTAATATAATGCAGTATTTATTAGTTTACATTTTAAAATCCATTGAAAAAGTAGAATATTCTTTTAAAAAAGTAAAATATAAAGGATAACTAAGGAAGATCGTTTGAGGGCAACCATAAATTTATAATTCTGGTGGGAAATTTCGGGCAACCGATAGAAAAGTTTAATCTTGAGGTTTTCGGGCGGATAAAATATAGAATAATGTAAATAAATTTTAATTAATGCTTTATTTAAATAATAAGTTTATTAGTTAAGTGTTTATTCGATATATCCCACAAAAATATGTCATTTAGAACTATTACTGTAACATAAATTTTGGAAAATTTTTATGAAAATTTTTGAACAATTTAGTCATCAGTTTTAAAAATATGATTGTTTTGAAGTAAAAACTTTTGTTTATAAATGATTTTTCGGGCAAATTGATTTTTCGGAATAATGTCATTTGCCCGAACAATAAAAATCGCAGGCAAAATCGGGCATTGCTCGCAATAGATCTTCCCTATGGAAAACCAAAATTATCTGTTCTATTAAATTTGCATATTTATTTGTATTGTTCTAGTAATTCATTTTAAAACTTAACTGATTTTTCAATTAAATTGCAATAATCAATCTATTGTTCATAAGATATATAACAGATATGAGCTTAAGATTCTAAACAATTTTAAAGCCTTAAAATTTTATGGATTTCTGGATTTTTAAAATTTGCATTTTGCAACAAAATCGAAAAATATTTTATCTTGGATTCAGAAAAATAGATTACATTTACATAAAATTTAAATACGAAATTGATTTGAATTTAAAATTTCAAAAGCAAATAAGAAAGAGAAAGTTTGAAGGCAATAAATTTAATAAACATTTGATTTAAATTATGCAACATTTTTCTCACGATTTCATATACTGTATATTATAATTGACAATAGAAATCCGAGTATTGGAAGTGACGGTGTTTGGTCACAAGTGTATTGGCCCGTTCATACCGCACATGGAAGAGAGTATCTAACGCTTACAGTGAACAGCTCAGAGATAGGTCGTGGCCCGCGAACAAAGCAGTGCGCGTTCTGGCAGAAGTATTTGCCTCAACTTATTAAGGAGACGTGTAAGCATTTCATTTGAAAATATATTAGTCATATGAAACAAATTTTTAATTTAATTTCCTATTATTTGTTAGCACTTCAAACCAATCCAAAACCCGCATGCAAAATAAACAGTTCCACTTCAACACTCCCTCTCCCGTCAAGCCTTCAATTAATCGCAACGAACATAGTAGTCGTCGCTGTGTTGCTACTAATCATTTAATTCAAAAATATAACTTCCAAAGAAATTATATTTAGTGCCTAGAAATTAAAAAAAACAGACTATAGTTGAATCTCGTTGCTGTAAACATTTTCATCAGCACATCATTGAAATATTAACTATAATTAGAGACCGGAAAGTGTCAGTCAGAGTCAGCTTCTAATTCTATACAGCAATCTTTAATATATATATTATATCAAAGGATCCTATTTTCTATTCTCAGAATCAGAGGATGAAATAAGAAACTGTGTATTTATTCTAAATATTTATATTTTGAAAGATCGATTCAAAAATGCGTTTAATTGCCGAACAAGTATGCAAATTCAGATAATAAGCTGGTTTTTGTGGTATTTATTTCAAAGTGATATCAAAATGAAAATGTTTAAGATTTTGAAAATTTAATTATTCATAAATTACTATTTATGCAAAAGTCATGTTGAGATTAAAAACTATATATCCGTTTGATTTTGTTTACTCGTTCGAATTAAAAGCATTTTATCAAATTTAAAATGATTAAAAAAATTATAATCGTTTAATGGAAATTTAAATTCACGATTATATTGTATGCTATTTTGCCAAATTAAGACGAAATGAGTAAATTAGTCTAAAATCTAATTGACTCGTATTTCGGAATTGACATTCCATTGGATATTCCCATTAAACGGTGGATCCTTTTTCGATATCTAGTAAAACATTGAAAGAGTATCCAATATAATACTTTTGGTTGTGTTATCAAAGCATTTTAATTGCCTTTAAGCTGAACATCGTAACAAGCAATGTGTCCCAACGCTCGGTTTTGCTAAGATGTTATTCGACATTTTTAAATATTGTTATTTTTTTCATGAAAATTTCGTATAATTTTAGGCCAACATATCTTTAAAATTTAAGTTTTTATTTATTAATAGTATATGCAATTGCTATTAATTTTTTATGGCTACAAATTAAAAAACTTAAGTTTGCTAATTTGCCGGAGTTTATTGATTTAAATCAAAATTGCATTCTCAAGTATAACGTGCTTTGGGACACCTTGTTTAAAGTCATTGCCAAATTTACATCCATTAAGGTTTGTAAGTATTATAATCTTAGAACTAAGCTTACGTTTAAAAAATAGCTTTTAACGCTATTTGCGAACTACAAATAAACAAATTCAAATTTAAGCACTCATTTACTCAAAAAGTAACTCACATTTTAGTGATTCGCACAAATTCTAGATAATTATTGCAATAATAAAAGCAATAGTAAACTAAATTATGTGTCACTCGTTTTGTTACACAGTTTGATGTGAAATAATTGTATAAATTATTAGTATAGCTTAGTATATATTTGTGGTTATACTACCAGTATAGACAACAAAACTCATTTTATCCGCAAAACAAGTGCAAAAGAAAATATTAGCTCTGAAAAGCTACTATTAAATCACGGGATAATCGATAGATTTATTTATTATTAACAGAGTTACTGTTATTTATGGTTTCCAATCAAATCATTAGATATTTTCTACATTAATCTGTCTCTAGCTTTAGTCAAAAACCCATTAATTATAGATTATCCAAACTCTTTTAAATAAGAAAATAGATAATCAGTTTTAAAAACTTTAAATTCATTTTGAAATCTCAGTTAAAATAAACTTTTGTAGATAACTTCTGCACTTTCTTTGTGATAAATTGTTGATTTGATTAATATTAATTTTTTTATGTACGCTAAAAATCATGATTTTTATCAATAATTATTTAAATACTAATTGTAAGCAAAAAAAACAAATTTTCTTTCAACTGTACGGAAAATGTTTTTGTTAAAACCGGTTAAATGTAAAATACATTGTTGTTGCCATTACAAGCATATTTTTAAAAGAGTTAATTCACCTTAATTTTAACGTTAATTTTATTGTCTAATTAAAGATTTTAATTAATTACATTATTATTATTTTTTTTATTATTATTATGTACAGTAAAAAAAAGTTGTAACCAAGTTATGCATTTCAAATAATTTTAATTATACTAAACTATTGATTTATAGTTAAAGAATTCCTTGTAATAAACTGAACTGCTGTTGAACTTGTTGTTGTTGACCATTATTTCGATTATTTAATATTGCGCTTTGTTGTTGTTGTTGCTGCTGCTGTTGCAGATTAAACCCTAATAGACCGACATTATTATTATTCCGGCGATTTATATTATTTTTTGGTGAACTTTGTTGGATAAATCGAACATTAGCTTTGAGTCCTCTGCCCTTCATTTGATCGTCGGCTATGATTATAATAATAAAATCCTTTTCAGACGATTTCATTATAGTTCCAGCTTTTATTTGTTCGCCACAGTATCTAACAAATTCAATAATAAAGTTATTTATCAGACAAGGTATGTTCGGATTAGTTATAGTTGCAGAAACTATAATGTTCCAAATAAGAGTCAGTTTGGGTGATCTTAAAATTTAGGCCATCGAAAAATTTGGACTCAAATTACTTGAGCAACTATGATATTAGCATACATTGTTCCCGTGTATATATCGTTCGTATTCCTTATCTCAACGCTTTCAAAAAGACACTTTCCTTGAATAGTTGGCTTCTCTTCTCCATCATATGGCGGACAAAAGCTAAAATCTAGAAATTCGACCGAAACTATATGATCTTCTGGAGCGCTTATCCAAAACGCGCAACTTTCGAATTCATTTTTTCTTTGTGGGTAATTAGGCGTAAAAATTATTCCTAAGTTATATTTTTATGCGTTAAATTTTCTCGTGTAAATTTTATTAATAAAAACATTGATTTACTACAGTGAAACATTATAATATAATTAATCTAATAAATTTTATTACAAATTGAATAGTAAAAGATTATTCAGGGGTCTTAGTCATCAAAATAATCTTAAAAACAAAACGAGGAAATTTTAAAATTTGAAGACACTAAATGTTTGATGATAAATATCCAGTCTTTAGCGTTTTATTTATTTATTCCCTATTCACGAATTATTTTGACGTTTATATTATCAATATTATACGGTGATTTTAGCTAACATCTAACATAAATGAATATCTTTATTCATATCTTATTTTCTATCAGCTGTCATGGACTTAAACTATAGAAATATTTCATTTGGCTTTGAATGAATTATAAAACTAAATCAATATGCTATAAACTAAAAAGTGAGTTTACTATTAATATGTGATTTTCTTGTTTTAGTTATAATTAGGAATCGGAAATTTCGGTTTTAACCAAAAAGTTTTTCTTAGGTTAAATTTCGGCTAAAATAAGAAT
The DNA here is from genome assembly GCA_034698025.1 of Phthiracarus crinitus. Classification (NCBI taxonomy): domain Eukaryota; kingdom Metazoa; phylum Arthropoda; class Arachnida; order Sarcoptiformes; family Phthiracaridae; genus Phthiracarus; species Phthiracarus crinitus. Next base: position 13,921 of record JAQGAW010000768.1, read on the forward strand.
TAGTTGATTAAAAATAACTAGTTTTAAAGTCAAATTTTTCAACCGAAAAAAAGTTTCAAACTAAATTTCAGGGTTTCTAACCGAAAAACCGAAATTTGATATTTGAGACCGAATTATATAATTCGATTAATATGTGTGTTCTTTGAATAAATATTATGTTATTAATATATTTTTTGAAAAGATGATATAAATAAATTTTAAAATTAAGCGCATGTTAAATATCTATTGGTGAAAACATTAGGAAATACTAAAATATGAAGCAAATACATTTCTAGTGATACAACATATTTATAAGGTAAAAATTTCTACCGAAAAGTTAACTGAATTTACACAAAATTACCGAATTTAAACATTTTTCTGACCGAAATTTCCGATCCCTAGTTATAAGTACTACTATATTAGTAACTGCGCCATCAAAAGAATCAAACACAACAAAAAGGTGAGTGTCGTATAATTTTATTTAGAATAACTCAGTAACAGCACCTAAATTAACTTTATAATTTTTTTTACTGTACTGTTACACTCTTTTATATTGATTTTTCAAGAATAAGTTTAAAATTTACTTGAATATACAATATTATAATATATGTAAAAATATTTTCTTTTGATTTATTTTCTAATGATTTTTTACATGTTAAACCTTAACATTTTGAAAAATTAAAATTTACCTTCGGTTGTGATATTTCCTCCACATTTTTGAGATCCATAATAAGATTGATCAACAGATATAGAATATTGACATAAATCGCCATAAAAACCTATATATATAATTTAAAAACTATGCATTTTAATTCGTTAAAATTGTTAACATTTAACAAATGCTGTTTAATAGTGGATATATTTTAATAAAAAAAATTAAGAAAAATATACAGTAATTAATTAGATTTGTAAGTATAATAAATATAAATTAGAAATTATATAATATAAAAATTTAAATATATTTAAAAATAAAACTAACAAAATACAAACCTGGCGGACACATGCAAAAGCAATACTTTCCGTATCCACGATAAGGTGATAAATATCCTCTATTTTGACATCTTGTGATATGAAAATTTGGACATTGTTCTAATTTTTAAAAAAATATTTAATGTTTTTTAATATACCTTATGTTCAATCAATTACTACAAAGATTTACGAAAAATCGAGAATCAGTTTTATACGTTAGACCCAGAATAAGGATGCAATATTATACAATGTTTAACAGTAAATATTACGGTATTGGTAAATCTTAAAATCAAATTCCAACAATAATATGTAAGCATTCTTTACTAAATGGTATTAACAGTTTCAAATCGATTTGACAAACTGACTCAATTAATTTTGCATACATTAAGAAAAATTCGAAATCAAGAAAAATAGTGTTCCTTTACTATTTATGATTCATAGCCGTTTTTATTCTAAGTTTTCTTATATTTCCAGAAATTAATTAAAAGAAATTTAAATTTTTACTAAACTATAGAACATAAACAATTTTAAATTTTCACAATTAAAATTAAATTAATTTAAACTAATATAGGTATAGCGCAAAATTATAAGATTTGTTATGTTAAAAATGTTTAACGATTTTGCCCATCTATTTATTCGTTAGCTTACCGATGCATTTATATAACATGTTCGTCAGTTTTGCATCTGAAACACGAAATAAATTAATTTCAGTAATTTATGATAAGAAGCTTACGCCTAACCTCTGAAACTCATAGTATCTTTTTCTTCGTCTATAAGATATTGATGCAAAGGATTACGCGAAACGATCGTATTCTTTACTAATGGACTTTTGCTAAATGCCTATAAAAAATAAATGATATTTTCTTAGCGAATTATGAAATAATAATATTGGATGGATTGAGGTGAGGCATACCCACGCGGGATAATGCATTATAGACCGATAGTCGTATTCTACGTCTTCATTTCTAGTATCCTTAATGCCGCATAAATAATGCATTAAAAGCAGTGAAACAAATTAGTGACTGGAATATTCTAGCGATAGTTGTTTCTACCTTCATCTCAAACTGTATATCCAACCCAGACTTGACATTATCCCATAAAATTTTCACATTGCTGTCTCTGTCTGTTCGTGCGTGTTCGTGATAGAACCCGATCGCATGACCGATTTCGTGTACTGCTGTGAAAAACTAATATACGTGTATAAATGTATGTGATTTCGTTAATTAATTCATTTGTACGTAATTAGACATAATTACTTTAGAACAGCCCACTCCTAAGCTAATGTCTTGTCCGACGCCTATTTTAACGAACTTTCTTCCAACTGATGACCAACAACTAAATTAATTTATTACTCAAGTTGTAAATGCATAATACATTAGCTTTTAAATAATAGAATACCCCGCTGTGTCACTTCTAAATCGAATATAATGAAGATCCATAAGAGTCTTTGCTCTGAATTTTATGCATGTATTTTCTTCCCAATGACGCATCGCTTCAAATATTATTTTTCTTTGGCCCTCAACCACAGCTGTAAATGCATATTTTGGATGATAAATCAAAAATTCATTGTATCCTTTATTAAAATTTCTCATCATTTAAAATGATTTGCGCATTGAAATTTTATTTATAAAGATTTATTTTAATTTTAAAGACTAGTGTTACTTTTCAATAAAATTCAGTGTGTCTGACAGGCAAAACTATGGCAAGAATTTTTGCGAAGTCATATTAAAACTACATTTATGCAAAAATGGATTTTCTAAAATCTGAAGACCCAATTACAGATACTGCTGTGTTTTTGTATAATCATTTTAAAAAGAATGAGATGAGAAAGTTAGTGTATTAGTTCAATAAAGTTTGCACGATTTTCTTTAACACACAATTCATGTCGAAGTATACACATATCTACTGTTAAGATCCTAAGATCTGCTGAAGTTTTACCAGATAAGTTTTTATAAGTTTTCTGAATGCGCAAAGCGATTATACGATAATTGCGTACGAAATTATGTTTTATTATCTGTCGCCTCTATTTTGAGAATTAATCTGAACACAAAGCATACATGCATGAAATATAAATGGAATGAGTCCATTGGGCCATAGATCTCCATCATCTCTTACGCCCTTTCGTTTGTCGGGATCAGAAACGATGTCTCCTTCTGTTATAGGCTTTCCTAAAATAATCGTATATTTAAACGTATAACTTTGTAATATTGTAATTAGCATTAACATTAAAACTTTATCGAAAATAAAATGAATAATTAATTTTAAAATATTGGCGGATTTCATTAAATAATAACTAAAAGATTAGTGCAATCGTAAAAATGGAATCCGTTTTAAAGTTTTTAATAAAATTAAATAAAAATAAAATTTCTTAAGATTAAATCTTACATCATATGTAAGTTAAATTAAATTAATTAATGAAACGATTGAAAATTGTTAACTACGGTAACTAAGGTTGAGTTTAGCTTACTTTTGGTATATCATATCGAATAATGAAATATTCGCAAAAAAGTTTATAAATTTTTATATAAATCTTAAACCTAAAGAATAGTTGAAATAAATATTAATTTAAATTATGTTTTCGTTCCATTTTTTAGCTTTAATATTATAATTTGTTCAAAATTGGAATTCTATTTATTGGAATAACGAATTGATAAATGCGATCCAGAATATACTTGCCATCTGGTGTGCGAGGATTTTGAACGTTTCCACTCAGAAGATTTATCTGAAATTATTTCAATTTGAAGCAAATTATTTTTCAGAAATTAAAATTATTTTTACTTATAATTTAGTGAGAAATTATAAATCTAAAGTTATATTACCAAAAACATTTTCCCGACTCCGGACTTGGAATTTGGGGTCGAACCTGATCCGAGACCAAACACATCGCCTAACAAATCACAATTAAATTTATTAAATAAACGCAAACAAAAAATTAAATAAAATAAGATGGTTTGATGATTTATAAATAGCATGTTTGTTGTTTAAATATATTCAGAATTAAATCGACAGCAGCACAGAAGTATCAGGTTTCCTTTTTTCTATTGGTTAAACATTTTAATTACTTTATGAACTTAAACGATCTCAAAATCATAAATTAATAAAATAGAATTAATGACTCGCTTATGCGTTAAATTAATTATGCATTAAATTGATTTGTTATTTAATTAACTAACGTTCATAAATTTTATAATTTTCAACAAATAAAGTGATGCCTTGAAAAAATAGTTTATCTAATTGATTATTTATTTATTTCATGATTATATTTGTGTCCACAAAAAGTTTGACATGTTTATTTACAAATGGCGTGAAAAATTTAGTTGGTATCTTTGGTATTAGAAAGTTAACAATTCATATTTTTGACATAAATTATCAAAAATTGAAGTTATAGAGTACTACGACAAATAATTTTTGACGTAATTTATTAAATTTAAAGTATATTTAAAATAAATTAATAATTTTAGTCACAACAAATCATCCTGCTAAATTCTATAACTGAATTTTTTGATATTTTTTAACCAATCATTTTGCATTTTAAACAAATTATGAATTTGTCATTTACAAGAACGAGATTAACCACTACTTTGGACATTTTACTTAAACCGAAGTATATCTAGAGTTTTTCTAACGCAATATTGATATTTCACTTAAAATTGCATAGATGTGGGGAATTTTATAAAAAAAATAAATAATCAATGGAATTTATTCAAAGCCTAGAGCCTTTATAAGCATACGCCTAAAACTTAATATTTTGGAGCCTAAGCCTACAATCTATCTTTAGTTCAAACCATTTCTACTGTTTAGACTTAGGCTGAGCTTAGATTCTCATCTCTAGTTAAGAGCTCGATAGAATACAGAGAAGACCAAGACATAGCCTTAACAGTACAATTCAATTCAATTTGTTCAAAAAGTGTTTGTTACATAATGTAACTAATCAGTGGTTTCGCTACAAATTCATACTTATAGTCGCCAGTTTTATTCTTTGCAATACTAATGTGTATGAGTAGAGTATAATATTAATATTAGTGGCACTTATAAGTGAGGTTTGGTAACAATATCATTGAAAAGTCAAACTAATCCCCAGACTCATAGACGCTCTCTCACGTCCAGGGTAGACTTTTAAGCGGGCCCCCGATTTGTCGGGCCCCCGCGGGCCCCCGACATAATCTTGCGGGCCGGGCCGGGTTCGGGCTTAAAAACAAAAATGTCGGGCCGGGTCGGGCTTTAACTTTTCACTGCAATATAATCAAGTTTTACCAAATTTATTTTTGATGCAAAGATTTATCATCTGACCGAAACTATTCTTAAGCTAATTTGACATCAACCAATAAAAGAACACTATTAAAACCAAATACAGTGTATAAATTATTGATTTTAAGATTAAATTATGATGATATTAAATAAAACAATATTATATCAAATTATTTATTTTTTATTTTATCGGGCCTTTTCGGGCCGGGCTTTTGCATTTTTGAAAAAATCGGGCTCGGGCCGGGCCTATCTTCAAACTATCGGGCTTCTGTCGGGCTCGGGCCTGAAAATTTTAACAACTTAAAAGTCTAGTCCAGGGAATCTATGATAGAATACCGAGTATTTTAAACAAAACAAATAAAACATTGACTTATTTGTATTACTGTAAAGCACAGTAATAGTGTTGGTGTACTGTTGGAGCAGTGTATATGTAAGCGTCACTTATTTACGCGTTGCTTCAATATATTCAATATACGCTGTTTATATGCCACGTTTGCCATTAACGCTAATGTTGTTTATTTCAATTATTTAATCATATTTATAATTAATCGTCATTTAATTTAAAACTAAATACAAATTATTATTTACAAAATTTGAATATATTTTAATATAATTTATTATTTGCTATAATAAACAATTGTTTATAGCAAAAACCAGTGATTTGAATATTCGGTGATTTTTATATCAATTTTTAATAAAATTTAACGGATTTTAACGATAATTGTTATAAGTGTTATAATAAGAAATTGACTTAAAAAATGGGCGGTAATCAGAGCATTGAAGTTCCTGGCGGTGGCACTGAAGGATACCACGTTTTGAGGGTTTGTCACCAAACAATTAACGATTATGTTATATGATATTTGATCGTAATTGCTATGATTAGGTTCAGGATCATTCTCCTGGTTATAAGGCTGGTCTTCAGGCGTATTTCGACTTTATTATTGCCATCGGAAATACTAGATTAGTATGGATTAACAATCAAATGATTAACCATATATCATATATAGTTAATTATAATATCATTTATCGATTGTGTGTTTATGATTGAAACCAGAATCAAGATAACGATGCGCTTAAAGAAATTTTGAAATCAAGTATTGATAAGCCGTTGCGATTGACTGTATATAACAGTAAACATCAAACGGTACGCGAAGTGGAATTGACGCCATCAGCGAAATGGGGCGGACAGGGATTGCTAGGCGTTTCCATTCGGTTTTGTTCGTTCGAAGGCGCGAACGAACACGTGTGGCACGTGCTTCAAGTGGAGCCCAACTCTCCCGCACACATCGCTGGCCTTCAGTCTGATGTCGATTATATTATTGGTGCCGATTCTGTTCTTCAAGAGGTAAGCAAAATTCGTTTTATTTTAAGTTTAAAGTATTCTGTACATTCACATCAGTTAGCATTTTATTTTGTTATCGTCAGAGCGAAGATCTTTTCAGTCTTATAGAGGCTCACGAAGCAAAGGCTCTCAAGCTTTTTGTGTACAACTGTGCTACCGATTCTTGTCGTGAAGTTTCAATAGTTCCGAATAGTAATTGGGGCGGAGAGGGCAGTCTTGGGTGTGGTATTGGTTACGGGTATTTGCATAGAATACCGAACTCAGCAAAATCGCCCGTTTCTGCTGCGCTGCCAAATGAGACCAAACAGCCATTACTATCACAGACTCAACAATACCCACCACCACAGCAGCAGCAACAACAATACCCGCAGCAGCAGCAGCAACAACAACAACAACAATTACAACAACAATACCCATTGCAACAGTTTCCGCAAAAACAGCAAATTCAACCGGAATTTCAAAGTGCAAGTACAACAACAACTCCAGTTGTAGTTTATGACCACAAACACCAACAGGAAGTTTATAACGCGAATATATTGACAGCAGTTGCTTCTTCAGCGTCGCCTATAATACCACCGATAATTCCGTCGACATTAACCTCTACAACAAATTATAACTATAACCCGAGTGGAGATCAGATTCAATACCCAAGTAGTTCTACATTTACTACAACCAGCGCTAACATCTATAATCCTATACCCGCAACATTGCCTGTAACACAAATTGGTGCTCAAAGTGGAAGCGATATCAATAGACCGCCGGAATATACAAGTAGTGCCCAATATTCGAATTTAGGAACAAATTTTAACGCTGGTATCATAAGTCCACAGTCATATTCATCTCATTCATTCACAACTCAAATATCTCCTAATATTCCAGGTTTGCCTCCGTTAACAGTTAGTGCTTCACTTCCAGCCGATAAATTTTCGTTACCCAGTTATCAATTGCCGCCTCAGGCATACGCCTCTAATGTACAGACATCCCAATCTGTTAATTATCCATTAGATTCTGTTAATCAAAGTCCTACATATGCGCCCCAATATTAATTTTGGACTAAAACAATCGAAAATTGCTGCATCAACTTTTGCACAGATCGATAATATTATTATTTTACGGTTAATTCTGTGTTATGTAAAATTGATTTCAACAATTTTGCTTTTAATTTAAATAAAGTTTTTAAACTGATTTATTATACAAGAAATTATAAATTACTGTAATTTTATGCAAATATTATCTGAAAAGTGATGAAACCAAATGTATGAACGAAACGATTAAGGTATTCACGGAACAAATGTGAATAAAGTGTACTTTAATTGACACGTTTAACAATTTTATTTATAATTTTGAGCGCATAGAAGTGTTTACATTTTCTAATTTAAGTTTTATAAATCGAACTTAAAAGCGTTACACAAACATAGATATATACAATACAGTATAATATTTATTTTCTTAATCATTATCATTAATGATTACTGGTTATTAATAAAACTGATCCTTCCATTATAAACTAAGAAAATGATAAAATAAATTAAAAATATTGGATCAAAATATAATGTATTTTCTGTAGTATTGGCTTCTTTGAAACCACAGTCCCAATGGTTTGTTAACCATTTGCTAAATGATTATTTTATCTAACATTTTCAAAGTTTTCTTTGACCAAAAAAGCGTTATAACAAATTGGTTTTTGAGACTATGGTTTGATTGACATTACAGTAAAATAAGTTTTTAAAGATATAATTCAATTTTATATATTATGGAACCTTATTTTGGAAGATTTCCTTTTTAATAGCACTTAAAGTGTTTACTACTTTGGCATTTATGTCGAGAGTATTCATTTGGCAAACATTTATAGTTTTTTTTATGAATGGCTAACACTTTTCCATTTGACAGTTTCAAAAGATATTTGTATATAATATCTGGACAGATAATCTTATAATTAAAATTCAAAACACAAATTTGGTATATTATGCTAGAATATTGTAAGATATATATTAATTTATACCATATTGTGCTTATTATGAAAGTTGTGATGAATAACTCAAAATAATATTTAAAACTAAACAAAACGCTTTAAAACTGCATATAATATAAGGCATTATACGTATAATAATAATAAATATAAAACAGCAAAACATTGTCTAAAAGCTACCATTATTGGACTTGTCTTTATGACAGTTCAATGTGTTTGATTGGCGTTTGTTCGCGAATGATCTGATGTTTGCTAATATATGTCCATTTTGAATACCATTTCGTTGATCATTGCTCTCATTCGCCACTTGCTCTCTAATACTCTCCTCTAAAGCCACAGGTGTTAGAAATTCTTTGGGCAAACATCGTTCGAGAAATGGGACACAAGTACTGATATACGCTAATCTGTTGACATACGAAGGGATTGTTTTGCCGCACAAACACTTGATTAACGCATCGGTGAAGTGATTACAGTTTCGATGCAACAGATGATAGTTAACACCCTTATACTCGTTACCCATATCTTTGATAATATCGCGAACGTCTTCGTCACAAAAATCAGTGAAACCGATAACAATAGATTCCTTAAACTTGAATATATCTTCGCCTAACGATTCCACGTCTTTGGGTTCGATCTCGAAAACGCCGGAAAACTCGAACGGATGTCCGCCGTAACCGTATTCCGTGTGATAAACCTGAACACCCGTGTGGTATATACCGATACCAATCGGTGATGAGTACTGGTTAATCGATGCCATGTCGTATATGTTTAGTATCACTGCTTCGCGAGCCATCATTACGATTACGATTATGAATATATGTGAATGTAATTCATGTAATTCTAACACTACTAACTGTTATATAATCGATATATTCGTTGTTTGTTTATTATCACAAAACACTCATTTTAATCAAACGAAATCATATGAGACATAAAGGCGTTTACGTTGAAATAACTGATTAATACATTAATACTAGGAAATATGAAAATAATAATGAGCTCAACAAATGTATTGATGAGCAGTTAACTCACACTCAGCATCTCTAATCGTTTTGAACGTATTCAACGTATTCAACGTTAACGACCGTTCAAAACCATAACAATGTGTGTTCAATAAAAACGTAACGGTTAACAATTGAAAACTTTATCATTAATTACTGTATTTAATTTCTAAATTAACTCTTTAATTAAATCTCAAATATTTCAAAACCATATCGACTTTTTTATTGACAAAAAGTTTAAAAAAACTTGTTTATGAATACAGTTCAGGCAAAAATTCTTTTAATTGTGAATTTTTTTATTTAATCAAAGTTGTTTAATAAATAATTATAGGAATTAATTTACAATTTTGCGTTATTATTAGAGCCTCATAATTATAGCATTTGCTACTTTTTTATTTCATAAGATAGAAGCATATAATTTCATATAAGCTCGAATCACATTAAATGGAGCCGTTTGAGCTTCATTTATTATTTCTATTTTCAATGATTATCGCTTTAAATGCTATTTTGCTAGTTTATTTGCAATTTTTCCACAATTTTAAAAATTGTCGATTAAATCCGAAGAGTTTTGCTGATCCCATCTAAAATGCTAAAGTACACTCTAAAAGAAAAGACTTATTACAAAATTTTACAAAAATATACTAAAGTAGTACTTTGGTCGATTATTTTTAAAAGTCATTAACTATAAAATTTTTATTTTGTGAAAATTTTGATAATTCTTTAACTAATACGTAATAATATCTAAAAATAAGTGCTATATTTAATGCTATTTTAAGACAATTTTGCAGCAATTTATAGAGTTTATTTGATATGCAATAAATGCTATTATTTGAAATGCTTATGTTATAAACTAATTTAAAATTAATTAAGATTGAAAAAACTTTATATATATTAAAAAATATTTAACAAATATTAAATATCAACGAATAAAGCCATTGATAATGATTACTGCAGTGTCTGGTAATAGATAGAAAAGTTCACTGAAATTGTGATAAAAATTGTATTAAACTAATAATTAAAATAAAAATTAATTAAGATTGCTATCTCATAAATTTTGACATTAATTTATAAAAAAAATTAATACAATTTAA
>JAQGAW010000769.1:0-24508 GCA_034698025.1 Phthiracarus crinitus
TTATTTAGAGAAAAGACTGTTATTTTAAATAATACTCTATCTAAATTTTATTTACTGAAATTTCTTAAGAATAATGGCTTAAGCAGAAGTAATCTTATTTTATTTAAAAGATGTTTAATTGTAAAAACAACACATATTTTAAATGAAACATATAGAAATAACTTAAAAAAACAAAGAAAGTATTATGGATTTGTACAGAAATATTTGTTAATAATGTTAAAATGGTGTATTGATTTAATATCTTTAACAAACAACACAAACGGTCATAATAATGATATTGTAATAGCCAATAAATATAAAAAATCACATGCGTTCAAAAATACATTTATGTCAATTAGAAATACGAGACATTGAATAATCAATTTAATAATTTAAAAATTGATATTTTAAATTAATTTTTTGTATTTGATAAATTACAGCCTTATAAAATAAATTAGATTTAAAATATATATTTTTTCAAGTTTTATATTTGCTTTATAGATAAAATTATGAATATAATTTTTAATATTGTTTCAAAGGAATGGGGAGATGCAAGCTATTCTGATCCAACCGAGCCTAATGAGGATGAAAAGTCTAACATTAAACATGAAATAAATAGTTGAAAACAGTTACAAAATACCATGGTAAGAGTGTCAATACGATAATGAATTTTTAATTGACAAAAATTTTGGATTGCGTGATTCACAAGCTTAAATATGATTTTAATAATAATTTCTGTGCAATTATAATTATTTTTTTATTTTTAGATCGCTTCCATATAATTTTAAAAAAATATTATTTGTTAGTAGTTTTAAACTTTGGCCAATTTTGTCTGTTCGTTATTTGCTGAAAGCACAACTTCATAAATTTTTTCCCAATTCATTTTTGATGTGATTTTACTGACAACTGAAAGCAGAATGACAATATTATGTGGTTTAACACAAATATCAAGATTCGGAGCATGCGCTATCTTACTAAACATATTATCCATTAAATGTAATTATGGGAGTGGTTTTTAAAGATAATTTTTACTGAAAATAATATCAGGTTTAAAATTTGGTATAAATGACTCAAATTTTTCTATTGAAATTCCAGGCCATATTTCCAAATTGCAACCTCGTTTGTTTTTCATACTCATTAAAGTGGCAAATATAAACCAACTCTGCCCGGGCCACTTAAGATGTTTTCTTCTTTTATTTATTCTGAATTCGTTAAATGATTTATATAATTTCTTGGCAAAATTAACTGCATTTTCGTTATCTTCGAAAAATGTTTTATTAAACTCATTTTTTGACAAAGACTTATACCCATAAATATATAATAATACGTAATAATAAATAGTTGTTGGTGTCATATCTTTAGAATCAATAGTTTGATGAACACATTCAAACATATGATCGATATGAAACATTTGAACTTTTTTATAGCAAACATTACAGATAACAGGAAATATTGGCTCATTTTTATATAAATTTATAATAGATTGAACAGATTTTTTATTTAAATTTGAGGGGTACATTTTTATTTAGAACTTACTTCAAGCAAAAATTAAAACAGAATGAAGCAAAAATTGCAAAGTAATTAGGATTTAGCTTATAAAGCATGCGCCAAGAGGCAATCAATGGGATTTGCTGTTAAACTTATGTAAATAACAAACAAAAATTTCACTATCCTAGCGGACAAATGCGTGCATTAAAAATTATTGAAAAAATGTCAAAGTCAGACCATAGAGTTACGATTCTCATAGCGTTAAGAAAAGCAAATTTTCTTAATTTCTCAATAAAATACGTCTATAATTTTTTAAGATTTCCGAAAGTTATCTAAAGTGTGAAAAACTTTGCAAGGATTGTGACAGCGAAGGGATTAATTTATATAAAGTATATTTTTACCTGAAATTTAAATAAAATTTTTAAAAAAAAATTTAGAAAAATTCAAAATGTTTCTTTCTATTTTGGCTTTACGAAAATAGTGAAATACATGTCCCACGACCCTAATTTATATTTTTATATTTTATCGGGTGTTATTAATTGCATAGTTGGATTATTTTATACAAAAGTATTTTATACAATAGTATTAATTGGTTTTAAAATTTTTTTATTTATTTAAAATTAATATATTGATAACAATTTGAGGAAATATTAAATGAGATTATAAATTCGTTAGAGTTAATATGTATGCTTATGATTAATCGAAATATTCCTCCAAAAATTTCTTATATGAGTAGAAATTTGGAGAATAAACATCACAATGTCGGGGCTTTCTCGTTGCTGGCAAATGACGACCCCATGAGCATGGAACAATAATCGCCTCTTCTTCACATATTTCTTGGCCAATTGAGTGCTCGTTGAATTTAACTGGAGTATTGAAGATATCCATATCTATTCCAGATTCGCGAATTGGCTTTATTACTGGATTTGTACATTCGAAAACTCCTTCAGGTAAAAGATCGATCATCATTTGAATCGGCGGAAAATTGGGTGTTCAATATCATTATTTGCTCTTATGTTGTATAGATGAATGTATATACTCATAACTTGATGCCAAACTTTGTCAGTCATGAATATTTCCTCGTTAATATCCGGCGCAGTAAATATGCCAATAACTTGCAGGAATAAATTAAATATATTAAAACCATTCATCAATTCCTGCTTTTTTCCAATTTGGTTAAATGTTGAAATTGGCAGAGTATTCAATCAGAAGGATGCGAACCAAACTAAATATTATTTTATGTGATGCATATATTCAATTTTCAGAATATTTTTCTCACATAAAAAACACTTTATACACTTTGGGTAACGCAGTGACGTCATTTGATAATAATATCGCGGCACCGCATTAAATATTTTCCCATTTTAGTCGAACGGAACACAAACTTATTATATTGAGTCGAAATGCACAAATCACTCACTTATTTTAAACGATTTAAAAATTTTAAACTCACTAAACGATCATAAAATACAAATTGATAACAAAAACTATAACTATAATCTCATTGCGGATAATATTTTAAAACCATCTTATCTGTATAAAATTGAAAGTTAAAGTGACTCCAATATTTTTCATGTACTCTTAAGAGTACAATGTTCGCGCACCTATTTAGAGTGGATGAATCCACTTATATAATATAATACGCATGTCTGGAATATTCCATTTCTATTTATTAAAGCGCATGTCAGTATTCTGCACTGAACACTTTGTGTTAACAAAATAGTTGCCATAAAGGTTTAGTATTTTTTATTGAAAAGTCGCATTTTGTGAATGTGTGCGTATGGCTAAAGGTTGTGATTTTTTTTGTAGTTTGTGTTATTCTACAGTGAACAGTGAACGTGTTATACAGCATTTGTGTCAGTGTTTGAATACAGTGCAACTCACTGACAAATTTTCAAGAATATTCAACATAATATTACTTGTTATATATATTGATCTTTGTCGAAAAATTTAAACCTGAAATCGCCGAAAAATTTTCATCTAACATCGCGTATAACATATATTTATATCTCTACAATAAAAGAAGAAATACACTTCATTTGTCCACTCAAACCACTAATTCACTTATACATTTAATCATACAGTGCTTCGAAAATATATAGCCTCATAAAATAAATGTAGTTCCCGGGTTTTCGCTCGAAGACTTCGAAGAAATCACTGATAATAACGTCAGAGTTTTGTTTACTTCAAATCAAATTCTCGCTCTACAAAAATTATAACAAATAAAATGAGTGGAAACGTTTTGACCGAAGAAAGGATATCAAGAAAAAAAATTTTAAATAATAAATTACTCAATATATTATTGGAGAAATTTAAACCCGTCTATTACGCTGAAGATATTTTCAATGTTGAATATAATAGTTTGGAGAAGGCTTTGGAAAAAGCTCGACTATTAAAACTAATAAAATCTCAGTCTTATTTAAAATATTTATTATTTAAAAAAGTACAATTTAATATGAATTATTTAACTATTTATGCTAATTACTAATTAATTAATTAATTAATTTAATTATATTGTCGATTATTTGACTAATTTATGTGTAAAAAATGTAATAACGATATGAATTATGCTATAATAAAAATATATTAGAAAATCTGATAAAAATTTATGTTTTTGGTACAATAGAGGGCGATATTAGAAAAGTATAAGCGAGATCCTACCATAGCGTTAAGCACAAAAAAATTTTCTATGTTCGACAATAGCGTTACGCGAAAAATATTTTTCTGTCCGACCATAGCGTTACGCGAAAAAGATTATATCAGTTTAATATTAATAATGATAAGAATATTATGTATTTTTAATTTGATTAATCAAAATAAAATTATAAAAAAAATTTCTATTTTTAAGTTTATTTTAAAATTAATAGTAAAACTGAGAATAGTTATAAAAATAGATGTTAGAAAGACGGCTAGATTTACAGATAGACTTACATTCGAATCCAAAAGCTCTTGAAAAATTTAACAGAAAAGTTATAATGAACACTTTTCGTGTTTCACTTTTTGGAAGAAAATTAAAAGCAAAGATAAAATTTATTTTATGCTCGAGCTTATGTAAATAATTGAAATTAATATTTAATTAAATCTTAAATGTATATTAATAAGATTAAAAAAGAAAATTAAAGATTAAAATTAGACAAAAATCTCAATCAAAATACAATTATGTTTATATTTTGTCTAAAAGCAAATAAGAAATAATATTTTATTTATTGTTTCAAAAAAATTCAAAATCAAATTATAATTAAAATATTTTAAGAAATACTCGTTTTAATAAGAACTGAAAAATATATGGATCTGAAACGTTATTTCCAAATTTTTTAATATGATATTTAGCTTTTGGATTTCTTTTTCTAAAATATATTTTATTTGTAACTATTAAATAATATTTTAAATATTCAAATTAAAACTAAAAAACTATGAACATACATAAAATGTTTACTTTGTGTTTTATTTTAATTTAATTCAAAAGTATAGTCAAATATTTGTGTATTAAATATTTTTCACAAAAACCTGAGTTATTCTTCTTTCTAATTTCAATATAGGAATATATTATAATAAATCTTAATTAAATTTATTAGTATTTTAATTATTAAGTGTTAAAGCTTATTTTTAAAATGACCTGATATTTAAAATTTATACAAAATCTTTTTTGTTTAATCTTTTGCATTTAAATTCAATTAAAACTTACTTTAAATTATATGTAAATTCTACTTTAATAATAGTATAGCTTTTTTCTTATTTGAGGTCAAACTAAAACTGTTAAAAATTTATTAATTATGAATAATTTCTAAAATTGTACCTATTTCTAAAAGTTAGCATTTGATAGTGTTGTTTTACTTCCAAATTTTAATTTTGCTTTTCTTTTACTTTTAATTTTTCATAATTTTTTTATTTCAATTGTATTTTACTTTTTCTTTTAAGTAAAATTTCATTTCAAATGTATTTTACTTTTACTTTAAGTTTTCATTCTAATTTTTTTTTCGCTTTCACTTTTAATTAAAAAATCATTTAAATTGTATTTAACTTTCGCTGTAAAGCGAAAGTAAAATTGAAATTTAGATTATACTTTTGCTTTTTAATTTCGCTTTTCCATATAATTATGATAGATAAAGTAAAAGTAAAAGTAAAATAATTAGTATTTTACTTTTTTTTCACAATTTTGATTTTGCATGTATTTTGCTTTTTCTTTTAAAAAATTTTATATTTAATTGTATTTTACTTTTGCTTTTAATTTATATTTTAATATCAATTGTATTTTACTTTTAATTTTAGTGCAAATATTAAGCGAAAGTAAAAGTAAAAATATTTTTTCGCTTTTACTTTTTCTTCCAAAAAGCGAAACAACACTAGCATTTGGATAGCGAGTCATTCTTATTTCTTCATTTTAATTCGAATTTTGTTTTTAACATTTTTTAAAATTGTTTTGTCTTCATAACTATTTTAAACAATATTCTATTTTAAATCAAGTTTTACTTTTTAATGTAAGTATGTATTTCTAAAATGTTCAAATAAACGGCGATCTTTCAAATCATTTTTTGTAGACATAATTCCGAATCATGCTCTTAATAATTGAATAAACAAATTTTATTGTAACTAATATTTTTATTTATAATTTTAGTCATTTTATTTTATTTTATGCTATATATTATGTCTAGTCTTTATATTTCGTTCAGTTTATTTATGTGTAATATTACTTAAAGATTGGTAAAATTTTTGAAAACATCAGATTTTAATATAGAAATAATAATTTTAAAAGAAAAAATTTGAATATAAATCTATAAATTTAATATAAAAATGTACTCCTTTATAGTAAATTGAGTTTTGAATGTACCGTTATTAATAGTTAAAGTCTTGTAAAGTAAATTTAACGCTATTTCTTGTTTTGATTTAAATATAATAATGCTGATTTTAAATTCTATAAATATTGGAATGTATTGAATGGCAACCATTGATTGCTGCCATTTTTTAGAAGTTTTGAGAATTTTTTCTGTACAGTCTATTTAATAAATACCATATTAAAAAATTATTTAACTACATTAGAGAATATTATCCAAAGTTATTAAATTTTATATAAATTTGTATAATGAATTAAATTGTTTAAAATATTACTACAGTTTATTTATATAACAAATTTCTATAAATATAAATTAAAATTGACATTAAAAAATGGCAATTGACATACTAAAAATTAGTGATATTTATTAAATTGAGTTTTTTTTATTTAAATATTTGCTAAATAATAATTTCGATTGAATTTTGATTTAAATTTTAGTTAAAACTTCACTAAAAACTCAATTGAAAATTTAGTTAACATTAAACAAAACTAATGAAAATCATTTAGAATGAAAATATTAAAAATATTACTAAAAGATTAATACTTTATTGTAAATGATTAGTAATGCGTTGTAATAAATAGTTTTCTGAATAAGCAGTTATTAAATTTACTAAATTTTATTTTAATAAAAATGTTTCTAGTTTTATAATGTATTGTTGTAAATAGCTTTTCAGTGAGTGTATAAATTGCAAAAATAATATTATGATTGTTTAAAATTTGTATTAATTATATAAAGAATTTTATTTATAATTAGTGATCTTCGTTACCGGTCACGATGAAAAAATTAAATCGGCGGTCATAACCGGTCTTAATGACATAACCGGTAAATAATAATAAAAATCGGCGGTCATAATCGGTTTTATAAAATTTTTTTGAATATATGTGTAAGAATTTTTTGTAAGATATTGGAAATATAATAAAATTAATTAATGTAATGATAACGTTTAATTATTAATCATCATTTAATTTAAAAACAAGTATGTTCCATTGTATAAATTTAAAACTTTCTAAATAATTAAAAATATTTAAAGTTGTAAATAATAATGTAACAAATTCTAAATATTTTTTAATTAAAATTTTATTTTAAATTTCATTCATTTTTTATTTTATTAATCGAAAATACAAAATTTATGTTTTAAATTTTATTATTTTTATTTAATTAATAATCTTATATGTATAACCATTAAATTTTGAATTTAAACAATTTTTGAATGGATATAGTAATTTTTCAATAAAATTTTAGTTAATATTGCTTTTATCTTCTCTGCTTCTAACCATATTTCTATTAAAAGATATTGATACGGCGCCAGTATGCGTAGCTTATTTAATTAGGGATAAATAGTTAATTAGTAAATTAGGGATTTTTGTGTTGTTTTTTCATTTAGCACTATTTATGCTAAATTTTGAATCACAGCTTTGAAAGACTGTATTACAGGATCATTTTACAAGTAAACGATTAAATAAATTTTAAAATAATCTAATAAAGTTGACATATATAACCATTTTGATAATATTTATAAAAACACATAGAATCAATATATTTAAGGTTATGAAAAAAGTTTTTAAATAAAAATTAAGATGAAACAAGATCGATATGGGCATAATATATGATATTGAATTTTGTTTTTTAGTTAGTTTATTGTCGCTCGTTCCATTTTTTAATTTATTAATATTATAGGATATTAATGGCTGATGCCATTCTAATTGGTTATTTGTATATATTATTTAATATTTGTGGCAGATGCCATTCTATTTCGTTATTTTATGAATTTATAAACTTTTCTCGAGTCTTTTTTGTTCTTTTTATTAATTAAGGGTTTTTTTGAGATAGGAGTCTATTTTGAAAATATGAGTCTTTTTTGTTCTTTATTTAATAAAGGGATCGTTTTGAAGATAAAAGTCTTTTTTGAATTGTAAAATCCCTATATAAATATATAGAAAATTTCCCTTAATAAAAATAAAGATAGGGGTCATTAAAGGGTGTGACAGACAGACATGCAGACAAACGTACAATGTCAAATCCATAATATGATTTTTGCAATGTCATATAAAAAATAATAAGTTAATACTAAAAACTTTTAATTAAAAAAATAAATGTGACAATTATAATGCGATTACAACAATTGCAATGCAATTGGATTAATATTATAAAATTAGTTAATTTGGATACCTAAAATTTCTAATAATGTTAGATTTTTTAAAAATTTTAAAGTAATGTTTTCAGAAGTATAGTATTAAATTGAAAAGCTTATTTAATCTAAATTAAAAATGGAATATATATTTTCTTCACTTTGTAAATAAATTGTAAATTTAAAAACCGTAAGAGATTTATTAATAAAATAATAATATTCCCTATAATCTTATAAATTAAACTATTGGAATCATGCTTATTAGATAGATTTTTTTTATTCCTTATAAGTTAGAAGTAGATTGTTCAATTTTAAAATTTTTGATTTAAATTGTCTTTCACTTTTGCTTTTTATATTTTTTAAAATTTCACTTACTTTCACTTTCGCTTTCAATTACAATTTTATTTTCAATTGACATTCACTTTAGCTTCTGAAAATTATTTCAATTTTGCTTAATTTCGCTTTTGCTTTTATTTAAAAATTACATTTCGATTGTATTTCACTTTTGCTTGAAGTGAAAGTTTAATTGAAAATTTAATTTTACTTTTGCTTTTTTATTTCGCTTTTTCATATAATTTTTAAAAGTATAATTTAATTAATTTTTATTTCACTTTTGATTTTACAATTTTAATTTCAACTGTATTTCGCTTTTGCTTTCTATTATTATTTAAATTTAACTCACTTTAACTTTTGCTTTCAGAAATAATTTTAATTTAACTTACTTTCACTTTCTCTTATGGTTATATTTTTTATTTCAATTGTATTTCACTTTCGCTTTAGCAAAAGTAAAAGTCAAAGAAAATTTTGCTTTTGCTTTCAACTTTCAATAAGCGAAACAACACTAGTTAGAAGCTATAAAATTAAAGTTTATTACATGACATAATTTCTAATATAACTGATGGCCGAATTGAGTCCCGTATTAATACTCAATCTTGTTTTGTTTAATAAATTTAATACATTTTAATGATTTAGTAAATTTAAATAGAATTTTAATGAGGAGTAAATTAAAATCTTTTATAAATATCTAGTTGTTTTCATCAAGTTATTGAATATAAGAAGGAGTGTATATTACAAGCTTTTAATTTTATTATTGATTTAAAGTCGTAAAAGTTTTTTATCTAATATATTTGTTAATAAAGATAAAAACAACCTCCCTGATCAGACTATTATACTTTTATAAAAACGAAACTAAAGAGAGACTGATGGACCGACATACCCAATTCAATATAATTTAATTGAAAGTCTTATAAAAAAATTATTACTATTTTTAACTATTTAAACAAAACCAATTTAAAGTAAAAAAATAGAATTTATAAAAATACTAATTAATTATAAAGAAAAATCACTTAAATAATATAAAGACGGTCTGCATACATGAAAAATCCATTAGATCCATTGGACTCAAAGTTAGCTAAGAAATAAAAATTAATTTATAAGTTTTATTGTACATGATAGAACAAAATCTGCTAAATCTGGAAAATATAATTACTAGTGTTTTTAAAGCAATATGTTTCAAAACAAGTAACAATTTGGAATATATAATAATATATTTAATTTTAAAATAAGTATTATAATTTTTAAAATATTATTAATAAAAAATCTAATTTCTAGTTTTTGTTTTTGGTTTTATATTTTTTGTGAAAATCCAAAATTTAAAATATTAAATTATTTTATATTTTTCGTTATGTATTTTAGAACTATAAATAAATTTAGAACTTTAAAAAGAGCTATTGGATTTGCAATGTCAGTGTGCATGCTCATACCGTAATATATATATTATTAAAGCATTTTTATGTTTATTAATAGAAGAATATTTGAAGAAATGAGACTATTTTTATGCAGATAGGTTTCTTGTATTGAAATATGTAATACAATGATCTAAAAATTGTCTAATACTATACAAAAATAGCTTAAAATAGTCTAAAAAGTACAAATAAAAAAGAACGAACGAATTGTATATTAAAATACAATTGATATTAAAATATAAATTAAAAACAAAAGAAAAATACAAATGCAATTAAAATGTTAAAAAAGTAAAAGCAAAATACAATTGAAATAAAATTTTACTTAAAAGAAAAAGTAAAATACAATCGAAATAAAAAAATTTTGAAAAATTAAAGTAAAAAAGCAAAATTAAAATTTGGAAGTAAGACAACCCTAGTTCTATCATGATAACTCTAATTTTATACTAGAATCTATATTTAAAATAATTTAGTATTGGATGGAGCAAATTCAAATCAATTATGAGCATTTTATATAAAACAAGAAAAGTATGAACATACATAATGAGCTCATTTTGGGTTATATTCTATGTTAATTCAATATTATATTATAAATTTTTGTGTAATAAATATTTTTTACAATTAATGATAGTTTCTATTGTTGGCCAATTATATTTATTTTGTTTTTAAGCATTTTTCAAACTTATTATATATTTTAATAAAATTATATTTTATTCGGTCATTAAGATAAATTTTTAATTTTAATTCATAAGTTTTAATTTTATTATATATTGTTTTAAAGAAAATTTATAGCTTAATATTATATTGTTCTAAATAGTACTTCAATGAGTGTAATATAAGTTTTGATTCATTTGTGTTTTATCTATCGTCGAGTTAACATCACATAAATTGTTGTTAAGCTTATACTTATAAGTATAGCTTCAATTTTTAGGGAAAATCCAGAATCCAAATAATAATGCAATCTTCGGGAAGTTAATGTTATATGATATAATCAATTAAAGGATCATTTTTATATAGTTTTTATTCTCCCGATTTTCACGAATTTCATTATAAATTAATTATTCCCGATTTTTACCAGAAATTTACAAAATAATTGAAAGTTTTCTCGATTTTGGTAGTTTTTCCAGTTTTTATTGAATAAAAAAAGTAAAAATTTACCAAAAAATTTCAAAATTTAATTAAAAATATTATTTTAACCAAATATTCTAAATTTAAAAATTAAAAATTTAGAAATATAAAACTAAATATGCGTTTAAACTTATTTAGCATCGACAACATTAAATTTAACAAAATATTTTTCACGAATTTTCAATTTTGGTTCCCGAATTTAATAGTTTTTTAGCTCCCGAAACCGCCCGATTTTGATGGTTTTAATTCCCGAAAAATTGAAGCCCTACTTATAAGTATTTTATGAGAGAATAAGATTACGCGTGTGAATAGTATTAACTCGGAATAGTTTTTATTATGTTATTTTAAATAATAGTTTATCCAACATTTATCATTATTTAATAGATTTTAATGCTATTTTTGATTATTATAAAGACAATTTTACAAACATATAGTCAAGTTTTAGAATTTTTAAACCCATATTTAACCAATTTTATACCATTTTTTGTCAATTCTTAGCCTTTTAAAACTCATTTTTCTAATATTTTAAGCCCATATTTATTTTATTTTTATACATTTGAAGTGTATTGTTAAATCCTTTACATTAAAATTATATATTGTTAATTGATTATAGTTATGAGTTGGCCCACAATATTAAAACAAATTTCGATAATTATGAATTAAATAATGTACAATAAATTAAATTGTTTCGATAGATTATAAAACTTTAAATAAAAGCATTATAATAATTAAATTTATTTTTCGATAGAAATTGTCTAGTATTAGTTTAAATATCTACATTTATAGTATGCGTAGTAATTTTGTCCGAAAAATATAAATTAATATTAAAAGAAATTTAGAATATATATAACAAAATAAAATAAATTAAATTAAAAACGCACGCTTTAGATTCGTAAACAGATATTAAAGCAATTTTTAAAGTTATTGTTAAATAAAATATAAATTTATAATTTTTTAATTTTTCTTTTGCAATACTTACACAAAAAGATATTATAACCAATTTTACCCATTTTAAGCCATTTTTTGTCCATTTTTATTATTATAAAAGGCATTTTTCTAATTTTAAGCTTATATTTAGTTCATTTTTATCAATTTTTGGCCATTTTAATGCCATTTTCAGCCCATCTTAAGCCAGATAGGAGTCTTTTTCAACAATGATTTTTTGAAGATAGGTGTCTTTTTTTGTTGATTGAATATTTAAATTGTTCATAAAATGGTTAATAAAATACTGAGTCTAAACAACTAAATCAGTCACCAAAAATTTCAGTCCATTGGATTTTCCCGATATATCCCACACATAAAATCTTGCTTAAATAAAAAAAGAACTCAACTTATTTGTTTCTAAAAGGAAAATCAAATAAAGGTTTACCCTTGACTATAATCAATAAAAAAACCAACTTTTAATGTCAAGGATTTAACATTGAACTAAAAATTTTTTTATTTAGCTATTTCTAATATGTTAATTGAGAATTTTACATCTACCAGTGATTCGAGCACATGAAATAAGGCGAAAAATTATGTATGGTGATGACTGAAAATGACACGAAATTACTTAATATATTATTAATCAGTAACTGTTAATGTGAATATGTCTTAAGTGCTTATTTAATTATTGATTGCTTATAATTGAAACAATGGTAATATGTTTAAATAACCCTAAATAGCGTTTCAATGAGTAAGAATATGCGTTAATCAACTCGCACCGTTAAATATAACTTTAATTTTCTGCTGAAGTGTAAATTATGGTATGACATTATGGCATGATTTTACCAAATTATGGCTTCGTATATGGCATATTTATTATTAATTTAAGGCATTTTTAGCAAAGTTTATACAATTATGGCATTTTAGTTTTAAAAATTATTACAAATCAGTTAATTTATAAAATTAAAAACATTTCGCATTATAATGCCAAATTTTGATATCAACTTAATACTTTCCTTACTTCAACCAATATTATCAAATAAAACTTTACCCCTTGATTATTTTAATTGAAATTTAATAATATTTTGAACTTTAAAAATAACATTAAAACTATAGTCACATTTTAACAGATAAAACAATATAGAGATTTAACATTAAATTTGAGATCTCTTTAATATAAACTAAGAAATGTAAACAAAAAAAAATGAAAAGAAAATGAAAAGAGTATGAACATAAAAAATTATCTCACTTTGTGTTATATTCCATTTTATTCAATATTATAGTCAAATATTCTATGTATTAAATATTTTTGGCATTTAAATTATTTATTATTTTATTGTAAAAATAAATATTTTATTTTTGTTTTAAGAAGTTATTACTTTTATTAAATATTGTTAAAATTAAAAAAAATTATAGTTTTATAATATATTGTTGTAAAAAGCACTTCAGTGAGAGTATTATGAATTTTGATTTATTTGTGTTTTAGCTTTCGTCGAGTCAACATTATATAAATTGTTGTTAAGCTAACATACAGAAATTATAAAAGCGAATATATTTACGCATTTGATTGGTTTTAAATCGAATTAGTTTTACTGATTTTATTTTAAATAATATTTGATTAAATATTATCCTATTTTATCATTATTTAATAGATTTGAAAGCCATTTTTGATTATTTTTACCAAATTATAGTACTTAATGGCTATTTTTATCATTTTTTGACATTTATCAATTAAAAAAGACTCATATCTTCAATAAAATAGACTCCAATCCCTTAATAAACAAAGAAAAAATCCTTTAATAAATATAAAGATTGCGCACAGACAGACAGAGACAGACTTGTCAATTCTAATAGCTACTTTGGACAAAGTGAGCTAAATAGCGTAAGTAGAGTCTAACGGACAGACATGGTGAAATCCATAATCTAGTCTTTTTTAAAAAATGAGATAAAAAATTAACATAGCCTTAAAATTTTAATGCTTAA
Source organism: Phthiracarus crinitus (assembly GCA_034698025.1). Classification (NCBI taxonomy): domain Eukaryota; kingdom Metazoa; phylum Arthropoda; class Arachnida; order Sarcoptiformes; family Phthiracaridae; genus Phthiracarus; species Phthiracarus crinitus. The sequence goes on from JAQGAW010000769.1 coordinate 14,205, forward strand.
ATAGAATTGATTGCAAAATGTTATAACAATATATTATTTTACATTAATTAAAACCATGCAATAAATATTTCATTATTTTATTACTTTTTTTATATTTCAAAAATTATTACAGTTTTTTCGCTTTTTGAAAGAAAAGAAAAAATGAGAAATTTGTTGTCACTTTTTTCTTGTATATTGCAATAAATTTTGTTTATCAACTATCGCAAAAAAATTGTTAACAAAAATCGCTCAATATATATGTAAATAAGTTGATTAAACCGCAATAAATTTAATATGTTAAAATTAAGGATTAAAATTATCATAAATGACAAAAATAAATGTCTATAACTTTAAATTTTTAAATATATGGATCAAATAATTAATCTTATTAAATAAAGAATCATTAATTAAAAATATATTTTTGTTTGATTTTTTTTCGTGAAAATTAAAAATTAACTTTATTATATTTATAACATATAATGAAAATTGTATAATAACGTTAGTTGAAAAGCTTTTTTAAATTCAAAAAAAATCTTTGTTTTAAGCAAAATTTTGTAATGTATTTTAAAATTATTTAAAAAAAATTTTTCATGTTAATTAATCTTCATGACTTTTATATTAATCATCAAACTTCCAAATATTTTAGAGAAAATTTTTTTGTTGAAAATACATTGAAACTTCAAATTATTTAATTTTTTTAAATTCATTTAAGAGTAAGTAGTATTGTTTGGATTTTACTTTTTAAATTTAAATTGAATTTTTGTTTATTTTTATTTTAATTTCAATTAAATTACATTATTACTTAATGTTTATTTAAGAAAACATTTTAATTTTAATTTCAATTGTATTTTGCTTTCGTTATTAAAAATGATATGTTTTTGTTGATACGAATCTTTTGCAAATAATTCATTAATATTGGATATTAATTAAAATTAAAATGTAATAATTTTAAACAATATAAGTAATTTTTTAATTTAAAACTTAAGAATAAGCTAAAAGTTGTATTAATATTAAAAATTATAACCTATTATTTTGTTTAATCATTTTAAAATTTTTTGTATAAATTTTATGTATAACTTAATAAATTCTTAGCAAATTAGTTTAATTAAAATAATTCAAAATAATTACTCTAGCCAAATAATTATTAAATTATGTTAAAAGTAAAATAAAATTATTTATTTTAAATTTAGTAACTATAAATTAAATTTCTGATCGAATTATAATATTTTCGAAAATATAAGATTTTCAATTTTATATTAATTAAAAACAGATTATTTCAGAAAATAATAAGTATTTTAGATTAATCTAAACGGATATCAAAATGCTTGAGCTATATCGCTTACATATGTTTCAAATAATCCATGATTTCCAATTAATCTCAAAAAAAGAAAAGATGCAGTAGAATCATATTTAAAATGCCAAATCATGAAAAAAATTTGAAAATAAAAAACTTTAAATTAATTTGTCAAAAATTATTCAAATTAATAATTTAATCTCCAGGTTTGTGATCTAAGAAAAAATAAATGATTTTCCTAGCTCAATGTTAAAATATGAATAAATATAAAATTTTAATGAGAACATTTTTTAATAAAATAAAGATCCACATTTGATTTATATTTATAAATGATTGTCTTTTAGTTTAATATTAAATTTTAAAAAAATATTTATGTAACGGAACATAGAAATAATTACTTAAATCTAAGTTAAATTTCATACTGTTTTGAGAAATTCATCTAAAATGAATAATTTATGTATTTATTTAAGGATTTATTTATAAACTGTAATTAATTTTTGATAAAATATATGTATTTATATTTATTATTTATATATAAATAATACTTATGGGATGAAAAATTCTGGATGAGTCAATTATATCTGGTATAAAATTTTAAAATTTTTATTACAAATTAGAATTTTTAAATTAGTTTATTTTAAAATAAATAATAAATCATGCAATATTTTATTTTTTAATTGCATTTTTTGTTAAATAATATTTATAGTAATTTCTGAATAAGTTGTCATTAAATAAACACAATTTGAAATAGCGCTTACTATTTTCAAAACCTGTTTTAAATGCTATTTCTAAATAAACAGGTTTTCTATATTACAATGTAGATGTTCAGCGTCAATGTTCGATTCGGTTTTAGTTTCTGTTTAGATTAGGGTTTATTAGGTTTGGTTAGGTTATATTTCGTTATATTTAGTTCAGTTTATAAGTTTCGGGTTTTTTGTATTGTAGTTTTGTTTTAAAAATGTCCGTTTAAATCTTTTTTTACCATTTTTAAAACGTAAGATAAAGAAATAAATAATATGAGATAAAAGTTGTATTTTTTGATATAGTGTTTGCATGTATTAATATATAAACAATTCACTTTTTGTTTTATAAATATTTTTGGCAACACTTAGAAGCTTAAAATGTAAAATAACCAAAATTTATTCTTGAAACATTATTGAAATTTTAAATTAATTAAAAATTATAATCTTATTAATCTTTTAAAACAATATTATTATAATTTATGCATACAAAAATTCCAAATTAATAATTATTCTTAATACATAGTAATTTATAACAGTAACTGTAAATTATTATATTAAAACAATTTATATATAATATAAAAACTTTATTGGCATTAAATTTGGGCTGAAACTAGTGTTATATAATTTCTAATTTTTAATTTTACTTTTCTTTTACTTTTTCTTCTAATAATAATTTTAAATATACTTTTACTTTTACTTTTACTTTCTTTGATAAATTTAATATTACTTTTATTTTACTTTTTCTTTCTTCAAATTATTTAATTTTACTTGTATTTTACTTTTAGTTTATCTTTTACTTTATCTTTTACTTTATCTTTTACTTCTTATATAAATTGTATTATTTCTGTAATTTCTAGTGTTGTTCAATTTTAAAATTTTGATTTAAATTGTCTTTCACTTTTGCTTTTTATATTTTTTAAAATTTCACTTACTTTCGCTTTAAATACAATTTTAATTTCAATTGACTTTCACTTTAGCTTCCGAAAATTATTTCAATTTTGCTTAATTTAGCTTTTGCTTTTGTTTATAAATTACATTTCAATTGTATTTCACTTTTGCTTGAAGTGAAAGTTTATTTGAAAATTTAATTTTACTTTTGCTTTTTAATTTCGCTTTTCATATAATTTTTGAAAGTATAAGTTAATTAATTTGTATTTCACTTTTGATTTTACAATTTTAATTTGAATTGTATTTCGCTTTTGCTTTCTAAAATTATTTAAATTTAACTCACTTTCACTTTTGCTTTCAGAACTAATTTTAATTTAACTTACTTTCACTTTCGCTTTTGGTTATATATTTTATTTCAATTGTATTTCACTTTCTCTTAAGCAAAAGTAAAAGTCAAAAAAAATTTTGCTTTTGCTTTCAACTTTCAAAAAGCGAAACAACACTACTTCCAGGGATGGAGGCTCGAAATGATCTTTTAAGATGGCTACCAATTCTTCGAAAGTCTTCTTCATGGGGTCCGCTGGTGAACAAAGATTGACCAAAAGCTCGAACATGGTTTAGCCCATTAATGACACGAAGACGTTAACGCGTTGAGCCGACTTGATTTCGTTGGCGTTGAGGAATGCCTGCAGTCGGAAGACATAGTTGCTGAATTTTCCAGACTTCGGATCATACGGTCCAATGGTGCCGAGGAATGAGGACATCGCTGACGAAGAAGAAGTAGAAGACTCAGAATAAGTGTTCAAAGTAACAGATGAATCGTCAGCAGAAGTTGACATCAATAACTCGAAAATAAATGCCGCTGACTTCGTTTACCGAACTGTGCCAAAGAAGTTGTAGTGTATTTGACTTTAGTAGTAGTATTCGGACGATGTAGGTTTCGACCTAAGAAGTGCGACAAAGAAGTAGAACACCAATGATGACCACTGCTGAGGAAGAATAGAAGAACAACGAGACCACAACCCTTACCACTGTTCACGAGAGTGAAACCTATGCTACAGCATAGGCAGTAAAACGCAATGGAAAATAGCACGCATTCAGTATACAAAATACTTATATAATTAGTATTGAAATACAGTGAATGTGAGAAGTAAACACATTGAAAGTTATTATACGAGTGACACGTGTAATACGTTAATACAAGTAAAGCATTGTATTGAAAATATGTTAAACAGTAATCAGTTATAATGTGTGCGCTTAATGCTGACTAATAAGTAATGTAACTGTGAGTCACTGTACTTCTAGTATTTACTAGAAATTCAGTCGAAGTATGAAAACGTTTACAGTTTATAGTGATGTGACTGGAGTTCACATACACTACAAGCTCTATTTTATATTATACATGGTTTTAATTTATACATAATTTTAGGTGTGTTATGCACAAAGAGTGAAACAATTTACCTGAAAAATTTCTTCTCTTTAGGCAATAAAATATGTGTGCATTTTTGAATCTTTTCACATTTAATTTGTATATAATATCTGGTTAAAATTTTTTTATTTAAATAAGTTAATAAATTTTTGCTATTAAATGAGTTTAGCAATAATTCAACAAATATTTATAGTTATTGACATTGTTATTAATAGGGATGCCGAAATCGTTAATTAACGATTGATTCAAATTGTAATAATTTATACAAATAACAAATTTATAAGCATAAGTGAACCAAAATTAGTGAAATTTAAGTTATCGAATTTAATGAATTGAACGAATTTTGAAATTTCAAACGATTTTTGAATTTTCGCACGATTTTTAAATTTTTCTGATATTTTGCATTAAATAATTGAATATAAAAAATAAAATGTACAATTTGCTAAAGAAAAATTCATGTTTAAATTTTAACACTTCAGTGGTATTTCCAAAAAATTTTCAATTATTGTATTTTGGGATATTAAAATTTTTCTGACTTTAAACTGTGCTTTGCGCATCACATTTTATGCGCTCCACCCCAACGCTTAAACTCTTCTTGCCATACAGCAAGAGCTAACTAAAAAGGGGAAAACCGCATCGAAAAGCATTAACATCCATTTAAGGTATTATGGGGTATTAGATTGCCCCATACTTTCTTTAGGGTTATATTAATTTTTGTTTTTATTGATTAAGGAGTGAAAAAACACTGATATACTGAGAAATAGTTAGTTGAAGCATATCCAAATCCCTAAGAAAATAACTTTTAGGATAAAAAAAGTTATTAGCGCGAAAATGGGCATTGGGGTCGTTTTTATCCCACTTTACTGCTGATGTGTTAATTATTCTATAAAATTGGTATAATTATCAATTTTAAACATAAATATTAATTTTTATTAAATTTTCGATCATATTTTTTCGAAATTTATTTTAATTTAAAGTAAATTAATAATTTTTGTACTAATTATGTCTTAATTTATTGAAATTATAAGCTTTATTATTTAATTATATTATTAAATTAAAATTTTTTTCTAACGATTTTTTTGAATGATTTTAGATAATTTTGTGAACGATTAATGAACGATTTTGGACAATTTTAGCATTCCCTAGTTATTAATGTCTTCATCATTTATCTTGGCATTAAGCTCACCTGACAAACGCCAGTTGTGAAGCCATTCGCTTATTAAGTGCATTGAGTATTAAGCACTGAGTAATACTCACTGAATTAACAAAGCTAAAGTTGTCATAATGTCTAACTTAATACCCCTATTGTGGTATTCATAATGTTTTAATTTCTATTGAAATGGGAATATTTTAATAAAGATATCCATTCATTAAATTTAATTGCTTTGTTGCTATTTTTATCGTTTTATATTACAATTTATTAATGATAATCAGGAATGGGATAATTCAGGTATACCCGAATTTGCCCGAGTTTACCCGAAATAAAGTTTAAAATCAGAATCTTCCCGTTTTCGACAATATTGTTACTTTTTCCATAACGCAATGTTTAAAAAGTTTATCGGCAAACAATCATCACAATTACTAAAAAATAAGCAGCCATTAAATTTATTTGGTGAAATTTACGTAAAATATTTGACCACAATTCAAACCCGATTTTTAAACTTAAATCTTCGATTACCCGATTCTTAAATTAATTTACCCGAATTTTTCATTCCTTATGATAATTCATAAAATTGATTCTAGATATATATGACAAAATGTATGAAAAACAAATTAAAATAAATTTCTAAAATGTTCGTTTGCCAAACATACAAAATTATGTTTTTATTTAAATCAGCACATACTTAATAATAATTACTATTAATATTTTATTCGTATAATTGAAATAACTTAAAATTTATATTCACAATTTTTATAACAGTTTATAGAGAGTCAAAATGATAGCATTTGCTACTTTGTATTGCATAAACATATAAATGAATTTCATAATTTGGAATAATTTTAGCATCATTTGCGTTCTATTTTCAATAATAAATACAACTTTTACTTAAACAGAATAATTGTTGCTCAAACGTCAGATAAGACAAGTTTGTTTTACACCACCACCCAAACTTATCATTTACATAGAAATCTCAAAATAAGATTAAAATTCATAATAAAACGTAGATTTATAAAAATTTAAGATGAAAAAATTTATAACTAAAAAATTTATATAATTTTTTTTAAAAATATAAATGCTTCTATTAAGTATTTTTTGTAAATTATTAATTGCAATTATATGTTAAACATTATATATTTTTACTTTAGTCACTGATTAATTACTATTTTTCTGGAGTTTTGGAAAAATGGAAAACTATTTTTGTTACATTTTAGATGAGAATACAGCGATAACATATTTCTCGAATAAAACACTAAATTATGAGAAATTGCTAAGAATTATACCACTTTATGTATCTCTGAAACCGTTTATTTTCTATAATAAAACAATGATTTGTGGTCTCCTATTTCAGTTTATTGTTGAACTATCGAATAAATTCGGATACAGGTAAATATTTGTTTTTCGCCTTTTTTCTAACTTAAAGTTAAAAAATTATTTTATAAAGATTGACCTCTGATATTCGATTTAAAATCTTTAACTGAAACTTAAAATAATTTTCTTATAGTATTTTCAGGCCTAAAATAAAACCTTATATATTTGCTTTCAACGCAACTTATTTGATAAACACGAATCAAATAGATTTATTTTTATGTCCGATCGCTCAAACATTTATTGACGTAAACCAACTGAACAAATATGATATTACAATAAGTAAACCAATAGGAGAAGTTGGTGGCGATTATATAGTCTAGTATTTGACTGCAAAGCGATGGCCAATATTCAAATATTTTAAGAGTTTTGAGCTCACTGTTTGGTTTTCGATTATATTATCATTGGTATTCGTTTCATTAATTGTAACAATAATCAACAAAACCATTTCATTTAATGATTTTTTGGCAAATGTTTGGAGTTATGGCTCTGTTTTACTTTTCGCAAATTTCCCGAAAAGTTATTACAACAAAATGATGTTTTCTTCTCCACATAGAATCATATTAGCAGTTTGGCTAATATCGTCCACTATCTTAATAGCTGCTATTTCTGGAGTATTGCTTAGACTTTTTATGCAACACTCACCACATAATGTGGTTGAATCGTTAGATCAACTCTATTATAGAGAAGAGCTTAACATAATCTCTAATTCTCAGAATTATTTCTATAAATATTTAATGAAAATTAAAGAAACAGATACTCAGGCAAAACGTATTTTAACCAGAATTTCGGTTATAAATTACAGAATACCTTTGCATAAAAGCAGTCATCATGTGATGAAAAATTTTAAAACCGGAAAATTTGTGTTAATAATGAATAAGCTAACATTAGACGATATATTATTCGACACTTATATAAATTGGGTTAAAAGGATGAAGAAAGAGATCTATATTTCGAAGAATGGAATCGGAAATAGTCTGTCATCTTTATATGTTGCTAAAGAATAACAGCCAACTATTGAAAGATATAAATAATTTGTAAGTATTATAGATGAAGGCTTCAAACCTTATCAATTCACTATCACTAGGTTTATTAAATTTAGTCAGAGCAATATAAAATGAATCAGTGTGCAATCTTAATTTCTGTAATTAAGGATGAGAAAAAATGACCACAGTTCTGACCTATTTATTTATAAGCTTTTTAATCTGTTTTTATAATATATATTTTCTTATAATCGACTCAAATCACTAAATCGCCAACAAGTCTAAGGATTAACAACTTTCAATGTTCCTCTAATATTTACAGTGATTAGGGTGATCATCTCATTTTTTGTTTACCCATAAGATTTTCAAAATTTTACAAATTTTTCCTTGGAGTTTACCGGGAGAATTTTTTTTATAAAAGTTTTTAAATTAATTGATTTTTAATGAGAGATTATAGCAAATGTATGAGATTTTAAACCTTATCTAACAGAATTTATGAGTTTGTCATTTATAATTTATAATTTATAACCTCATTTATAATAGCTATTTTTTACTATTTTCAAAAATAAATGCTATATTTCTAATTTAACCTAAATTATACAAAAATTATCTTTTAAATCCGATGAGTTTTGTGAACTCCTACTTTAAACAAATTTGAAAAAAATCAAAAGTAACTTTTAAAGTTTTGCAAATTTCTTTAATAAAGTATAATTTGGTTTATTATTTAGAAAAAATGTGAAAAACAAAAAATGAAATGTTAAGAAATTTTGATAAATCTGTAACAAATATGAAGTATTTTGAAAATAAGTGATAATTTTAAAGCTATTTTAGTAAATTTTTGAAGCATTTTTTAAAACTAAGTTAATATATAATTAATGATTTTTTTGATGATCTAAAATGAATTGACAACATTTATAATCTCGAAAATTTGTAACATTTTAATCCCGGGAAAAAGTCATGTCAAGAGGAAACATCAACCAGGAGACTGGCCTATTAGTCGTAAAAATTCAGGAACGAAAAAAATTGAAAATTTTGAAAAGTTTTTTGGCATATGTGAAAAAAACCTATGAGTTTTTATGACACTTCTAAATTTTGACCAAGATTTTAAAAAATTATCATTTATATTCGATGGGGGGCGGTTTAGGCTTTAATCAGGAAAATAATAGAAAAAAATTTAAAAAATAAATATTTTGATCAGAAGGCCAAAAATTTGTCGCTTAAATCCAATGAGTTTAGACCCTTGTGAAATTTTAAAAGTCTATATAAGACCCACCAGACCAACAGACCGTGAGACACCCTGGTCTTAATCTATCCAAAGCCGACGAAATAAATGTCTATCTATTTTCAAAAGTTATTTAATGTTTCTAAAATTGCATAAATCTATTGTTTAGAATAATGTATTTAAGAGAAAGTGGAATATTTAATCGGTGGTTATTCAAAAATTCAACGAACTGTGAACCAAACGAAAGAATATACACGACAAACTATTTGATATCTGACTACGCATTCGTAATGTTAGAAATAAAACGAATGGCAGGAGTTTATTATTTTTGGTCGATTGGTCTTATTTTATCGATTATCAATTTTGTCGGAGAATTTTATTTAATTTATCTGAGAGTCAATGAAATAATAACATTTATTTATTATTTATGTTATTGCAAAATTTTAAAATTATTTTATCAAATTAAGACATTCGATGGACGTTTGTTTTAAAATTAAATCTAAGATTTTCATAATGTTATTTTTTCAATACCTTAGTGTTTAAATATACCCTTCTTTTTATCTAGTTTTGAATTGAAGGCACAATCAATAATTCACTAAATGATCAAATACTTTAAAATTCAATTATCATATTCGATAACCAAATATTTTGTTTTTTAAAAGGCAAATCTTTTATTTTTATTTCTTTCAAATGCGAAATCAGTATGTATTTATTATCATTTGATAATCAATAAGGGTAATCATTATTGATAATGAATATTAGTTCTGCTCGATTAACGGAAAGTCTTATTTTGCAAAGTTTTCAAAAATTTTTATAACAACAATTATTGATTTAAAATTTAAACCGTGTAAATAAATTGCCATTCTAGACATATACCGTACATTAATTTGTGTCTAATATGAATGATATGACACTAAAATATAAAATTAATTTAGTTAAATATGTTTTAATAATCTCGTATTGTTAAAAATGGCTAATAATTAGCATAATTTATGTTGAAAATGATATTAAATCAATAAAAACTTCTAAATTTTAAAATCAATCTTTTTTAGCTCACTTTTATGCTAAAGGAGCTATTAGATTTGAGATGTCCGTCTGTCTGTCTGTATGTATGTATGTATGTATGTAGACCGGTCTCTATATTTATTAAGGGATTTTTTCTCTATATTAATAAAGGGATTTATTTAAAAAATAGACTCCTATATTCATAAAAATAGACTCCTATCTGGCTTAATATGG
>JAQGAW010000770.1:0-24486 GCA_034698025.1 Phthiracarus crinitus
TGTTCGTCTCAATTGATTCGATGCCCGCAACGGTATTTGTCTACTTCTTAGACGATATGTTGACATTTCGGTGATAATCGTAATATGAGTTTGTCGCTTATGTCTCAAATTTATAACAAAAATTTTACTGTTTTGTAAATAATATTCCAAAAATTTGAAATTTAGGTCGTTTTCGGGCTTTAATAACTTAAACAAAAACTCGGCGTTAAACAAAGTTTCCAACGAAATGCCTGAACCCGACAAAGCCCGACACATTTTGTTGGGCCCGAAAAATCGGGCGCCCGTTTCGCACTCTAATTCGCAATAAACTTTCGCTATACATAACGATAATCTTGTGAAATATGATACTATCAATGGTTTATGATTTGTAAGGAGCGGACTTTTCGGTCAGAAAAACCTAAAAATTCGGTCGGTTATCGGTTGAAAAAAAAGTTAAAAATCGGTTAAGTTTTCGGTTGACATTTTGAATTATATTTTATTACATTAGACATTTCAATGTAATCTTGGGTAAAATTAAGACTATTTTTTGCCTTAGGAAAAAATTCTTTAAAAAAATATTTCTTGATAAAAAGCCTAAACCACGCAGCCTCGAAAAACTCTACGAATTTTAACAAAAAAAATTTGGTATTTTGCCCAAAACTTAAGGTAGTCACAAAAAGCTCATCGGTTTTGATGGACAATTTTTTAAAAATACATGTGCGCATTAGTACAAATGAATAAAAATATTTTATTTATGAGTTTAGGTTGAAAACTCTTATTTTCGGTTTTTTCGGTGGGAAATTTAAAAATCGGTTATTTCGGTTAAAAAAACTATGACTTAAAAGCTTTGTTTTAGCATAGAAGTTAATAATATTAACTGTAACCGAACTTTAAATAATTAAAAAATGTTCGGTTAAAACCGAAATGTCCGCTCCTTAATGATTTGTTTACAAACTGCGATTTAAATGTAATTCAATTAATAACAGTTAATTTCCCAAAACATATTTATTATCACATATAGCGTTGACATTGATTTATATTTACATAATTAATTTTTGTGGAATAAACAGTTCGATGACTCGAAACTTTGTCGAAAATATATTTTCGAAACATTTCATTCAATCGAATAAACCCATCAGTTTTCGAAATATTGTTAAAATTATTGAGAATATATAAAACCGAAAACTGTTTCAACGATATTAGATCGCGAAACACGTTTCCAAACGAATAAATGTCGCAAACATTATCGACGCTTAGAATATTGTTTCGTTTGATTCGTTTAATCAATCGTTGTTTGAGTTGTTGTTCGCAGTAATAATTCGCTAAATCTAATAGACTTACGATCGCATCGGAATCCATCGTATCGTTTATGTCGATATCGTCTGTATAAATATATTGGAAAAATCGATAATAAGTGTCATAAGAATATTGATTTAATTCGATGATTGACATCAAGTTTTCGGTCCAATATTCGGACAGTGAAACACGAAAATATTCGCAATTACTCGATAAAACGCGTTTATGAGCGTAAATATATTTACGATTAATTTTAAACGCAATATCACTCGTTATGCGATCATTTAAAACATAATTGTTTTCGACGATAATCGGAATAAGTTTTTTAGTTTGAAAATTCACTGATTGTGGAGTAATATTTGGAACTAAAAAAGTTGCGAAAACTTCTTCTATAGACTTGAATGGTGTTTCGCGTGGCGTTGTAATCAATTGTTGACCACATTTACCCCAAACAAAACAATTTCCATTCATTGATAGCGCAACAGAAACGTCGCAATAAATCGAAGCGCAAATATCCACAAATTTCTGATCACTACTGATCTTAATCGCATGGTTCTTATAATTTCTGAGCCACGCGTTCGTATTGTTGGGTTCGCAACCAATTTGAGCGCATTTATTCCAACCACAAGCGAACACATCGCCATCAATCGATAGCAAAACGCTGTGATTTCGACCGCAACTTATTTTGCTTATTGTCACGAAATAACGCCACACATCGTACGCGTACTTAAAAGCGGTTATCTGTTTGGCCACACACTGGTCAGTAGTGTTACCAATGCCTAACTGTCCGAACGTGTTCTGTCCCCACGCGAACACTTGTCCGCATTCAGTCAACGCCATTGAGTGATAACCGCCACAACAAATCTGAATCACTTCGTCAGAACTAAATCGTTTCACTCTTACTGCTAATAACTGGTCGTCAGAGTAACTTCCAGTCCCTGTTTGTCCGAATTGGTTATAACCGCAAGCAAACACTTCACCGGCGGATGTAAGCATTAACGAGTGATATTCGCCACAACTGATATCAACGATAATATATTCGGCCAAACACTCAATCAGTTTTGGTTTCTTTTCATTAATAATCGAGTCATTTGATAACTGCCCATAACTGTTAAGACCCCACGAATAAGCGCTACCATTGCTGGTGACGGCGAGAGCGTGACTGTTACCGAATGACAGCTTAAACACGCGTTTTTTACATAACTCGTTAACTCGTGTCGCGCTTTCGACAAAGTTATTGTGACCCAAACCGAGACAAGAATTACTGTTATTACCAAAACTGAACGCTTGATCGTCGCGAGTCAACAGAAACACTTCATTGCCCTCATAACCGAAAATGTTGATTATTCGGACATTGTTTAAAAACGTTTTGTCTAAATGTTTCAATATATCAAACTTATCTAAAAGTTTTTCATTGCATTTATCGTAAAAACTTTCCATAAATGTAGAAAACTTTTCGCTTAATTCATTCAAAAAACAGCGTAAAAGCATTACGAAATATTTCGTCATTTATTTACCGTATTATTAATTCATTAAATTTCTATTCAAATCTGTAACGACATCTACAAATTCATTTTAGTATTATGTTTGCGATTTAAACACCACATATTCATCCTGAATGACATGGGCGTTGTTTTCACCTGATTTTAAATCGCGAATAGTTTTTTGTTAGTACTGTTTATTATTTAGATTTGAATAAATTAAATTAGTATATCGTGTAGTAATGCCATACCACTCGACACTTGTTAGCAATAAATCGATTGCTAACATATCTTTGTTAACATTTAAGACGAAATATCGCGGACCCGTCACTGCTGTCAACAAAGATCACTGTAAATCAAATGATTATTTTATTATGAATATTACAATTATTATTTGTTACGTTTATAGTAATTTAATTGATTAATTTGTTTTGTGTTTGTCAGTAGGAAAAGATGAGTTAATTGGTATCGATATTATAGACGAAGCAATACTTTATTTCAAGGCTAATGTTTTCTTTAATTCATACGAAATACAGGTTTGTGCGCGTTTTTATATATTAATTAATCGTATTTACAGTAAGAATATTCTTTTAACAAATCGTTAACTTAATAGAGTGATTCCGATCGAGTTATTATATATTTGACACTATATATCATTGAGTGCCTTAAAAAGATAATTAAGGTAATCGTATGGCCACTAATCTGTATACAATTTAATTACGATTAATGTTTTTTCGATTTACAAAAACAGTGCAATACTAAAAACGCTGCGTTACAAGAGCTTCAACAGTTAGCGATATCCAGATTCGACATTCCAGGTGACCCTAAGTTTCCTCTAAACTCCGTATTCCAGAAACCGAAAAACGTCGAAGAGACAGGTATTTATTAGATTCAGTGTCATTGAATGAGTATTTTTCAGATCCAGTGTCATTGAATGAGTATTTTTCAATACAACATGTATTCCTTCCGTTGCTTTTCTTTGATATTAATATAATTATAAAAATTCTTCTGATATTTTCTAATAACAGAATTAATGCGTAATTATTTGACTCAATTGCGTCAAGAATGTGGTCAACGTGTGGCAGAACGCGTATACGACACCGAAAACGGTTTACCGTCGAAATGGTGGACATGTTTTGCGAAAAGAAAATTTATGAACATTAATCTTTCGGGACCAGGAAAATAAATCGCATTTGTTACTCAAATTTCTTTTTCCGTCATTATAAATATCTGATCATTAAACCGAAAAATTTATAGGAATAGTTAATATATTTTGCAATTATAACCTCAATGATATTATTATTAATAAATCAGTATTTTCGTCAAATTCAGATGGTATATATCTAATAATGTATTTTATAAAAAGGAAATTATGATATTTATATTAAAATAGGATATCTATATTTAAAACTAAATTATACGTTTATTTGATTCTTTTTAGTGTAGACTAACTGGAGTAAATTACCATAACGTAAATTGTTATCACTTCATACGTAGTGTATGTCCTTGTTTTGATTTTTCAGATTTCATTTCCTTTATTTGCAGTATTGATGTATTAATGTGACTCATGTTTACAGAATTTAGTTTAGCGTAACATCAGTTGATAGCGTTATTACTCATTTACGCTATTTTATCAGTTAAGAAAACTTCCGTCTGTTATAAGTTTAGAAATGAATAAACTTTGAGTTAAATGAAGCCAAACTATAAAATGATGCCATTTATTGTTTCGCATACTATGCCCACAGAACACCTTAACTTTTTAAGAGCGATTTATCTTCGTTTTGATTTTGATTATCGTTTTTTGTTTTTAATTTTTCAATTATGTTTTAAGAATACATTAGGAATAAAGCGCAACCCATTTGATAAATTATATTTAACTCTCTGTTGATTCAAAAAGAATTGGGGTTACAATAGGATTGAGTGATGTTATTCGACACATTAAAATCGGAGAAAGAAATCAAATTAGTAAAGCGCATGAATATAACCCGAAGCGTGATTTATGAAATGTAATTTTAGAAACGATTGTCTTTGAATTTATTGTGTGTTAACAATGATGCATCGCTTTGAAGATCCGAAAATAAACCACACTTTTAAAGGTTAAAAATTAGAACTGTGGGTCAAGTTATTAAATGTTAAGAAACTATTATTGTGAAACTAAATTGATTTAATCCATGATAACTATTACAAACACTTAACTTATTGGTTATAGTTATAACTTAAATTCATTTTTTAATACAAATTCGCAAAACATTGAAAAACTTAAAATAGAATTAATTCAATAGATTTTATTGCTTTGTTACGTAAAGGCAAATAAAAGCGGAAAAAGAGAAACACATTAAGTTTTTAAAATAAATTTAATGATCAATTTTCATTAAATCTAGTTTAGTTTACAAAAATATACGAACGAACACATTATTATTGTTAATTGAAATGAAGATAATTAGTTGAAATTATACAGAGAATTACATTGCGTTTCGAGTTATCACTTGACCCAAATTTTGACTGCCACTGTAACTGATTGACTGTAGTAAACAAGTGAAATAAGTGGTTATAAAACCACAACATTATATCCAAAGCAGTTTTCACGTTATGCCAAAACATACGCTTAACGTTTTACTTCCAGCTTCAGACTAACACTGGAGGCTATCACTGCGTTAAGTATATGAATACTCGTTGACCTAAAATGTTTAAAGAAAAATAATCCACATTTTTTCAGTTTCACTTTCGATCAATTATGCTTCGCATAGGAAAAAAGTTTTAGGAAGTAAACATAAACAAAAAGTGAAAGTGAAAACATTTTTCGCGAAGTAATAGTTGAAGTGAAAGTAAAATTTTTCAGTTTCAATGTTTTATTTTTAGATTTTATTAGTATATTATATTTACGATTTGTTTGATTAGATTTTAATATTTTTTCGAAACTTTTTGTTTTCAATGCTTTTTGTTTGTTTATATCTGATTATTTATTTTTTAATTTTTTATTCAATCATACAAAGAGGTAATAGAAGTTATTCTATCCTTGTCTTAACATTATGTTTGTGCTTCGAGTCATTGCCATAATTTATTTTATTTGAATTACAAGGCGAATACGTTTTTTAAAAAATTCCATCAGTTATTATTTAAAATTTAAAATAATAACAATTTGGTTAAATCGTTGAATTCCGGAAGACTAACGACACCCATAAACCGGAAAAATAAAATAAAAAAATAAATATTTAGTTAATTATTTTATTTTTTAATAATTAAGCAAATAAATATTCCTATAATCGATTTACGATAATTCGCGAAAGTGACCTAAAAATAAATTAATTACATATGCGCCGTAAAAATGATATTAATGTTAATTTATTATATTATTTATTATATATTTTTATTCTACATATCACTCTATATAATATTCAATTAAATAAAAATATTTAACAAGTTATTTGCCAACTAAAATGCGACATAAAATGATATATTAGCTCGACTGTTACTCAACAAAATGTGAGCTAAAAATAGTTAAAGAAAAAGTCAAAATCAACATAACAAGTGTTTGAAGGCTATAGTGAAGGATAAACTGGAGTGTATTTGAACGCTAAAGTGAACGCATGTGCGATCAGATGGTGTGCAGTGTTTGACAGTGCGATGTTTATATCAAATGTGGTGTACATGTACTAAATGTTCCGATGTATTCTTCATTACATTGGTTACTACCACTACCACTACGGATAAAATATTATGAAAAATTTAAATGATAACAGAAACGGCGTAAAGAATTTTTATTTTATTTTTTTGTGTTAATGAGATGCGTGTTGTTGTGTGCGAATGGAAATTGTTTGGAAAATTGTTGTTTACTGGCGATCCGAGTATTAATAATCATATTTCGCTTTTTTCCCGTCAAACTGACGAATAATTTTCTCCACAAATCAACCATTCATTATGTATTAGGAATTTATTTATAATAACTTACCATTATTGGCGTTTATCTGCGCCAACAATAATATATATTAAAGTTTTATTTTACGAGATAATAATTGTGTTTTTATCAAAGTGTTTACAATCCAATTATCGATAACTGTTTATTATTAGTTATTATAGTTAATTACTCTACAGATTATTATCAATTTTAGTATTCGTTTATTTTTTCAAAGTGTGTGCGTATTTTTATTCGCAATTATTTTCGACGAAATACGAGCAAAATTGTGATTTATCATCGAATCAGTATAAATATCAGAAACAATGAAAAAATCGTCGATAATCTGTGTGACAATAGGCGTGATTTTAGTGATAATAGGGTTGGCAGCGCTATTCTCGTTACCATTAGTTATAATCAAAGTAATTAATAGTAAGCTATACTTTTCGCCCGACAATCCATCGTTTGGGTTATGGCGTGACTTACCTGTGCCAATATATAGCCGATACTATGTTTTCAATGTGACCAATTGGCGTGAAGTGCAGGACAGCGGCGCAAAACCGCAACTCCAACAGATCGGTCCGTTCGTGTATCGAACCTCTTTTCGGAAGAATCAGATGAATATCAGCGAAAATGGCGAACATATTGATTTTGTGGAGACTATGAGCTACTTTTTTGAACGCAATCAGTCGGTTGCCGACGACACCACTGTAGTAAGTGTTTAACTGTTTTTCATTTATTATTAATCATTTAATTTTCGGCGAAGACTAGAAAAAGCTTTATTAAATCCTAAAAAATTTATTATTTCTCAATAAAAAAAGATACCATTTAAATTCCAAAATATATGTTTTGTTTCATCGAATATTTCTCGCTATCATGTAAAGATGGGATTGCATGTGGATTAAGCCGATTTTAACGAAATCGATTTCAAATGATAGAGAAAATAATAAACGAGAGTTTAAAATTAGTTTACACGTGTTAGCTGTTGAGGCTCGTATCAAAGGCTTGGAAAGTTTTGGGGTGAATATTTTAATCCGGAAGGATATCTCAAAAACGGGACGAAAAAAGTTCCATAAAACGAGCGGAAATCAAGGGAAAAAATTTACTTTAAATGAATTGCAAATGTGAATGATATAAATGAATGCAAATGATATTAAGACTCCTTAGTAAATGGCCTTCAAATGAAGTATTACACCTTTGTTTTTGTGTAGACAACAAGTATCGTGTGGTTGTCGTATCAATTACTATCTTTGATTGTAATTTAGATAATAAATTGAAATTATTATTAGAATATAATTACAATATTTTAATTAAATAATTTATTATTATCAACAAATAATTAATTATATGTATTTTAAATGAACCATAAACTATTTAAAATTTAATTTAAGCTTTAAGTTCGTTAAATTTACAAAACTGATAGGTTTAATCTAATTTTTATAGAGTATTTAAATATGGGAAGATTAATAACTTCCATAAAGATGCTTACCATCAAAATTATTTTATTATATATTTTTAATAAAATTTTTAAAAAGACTGATAAAAATTTAAAAAGTCCGACAGTTCTTCAGGCTATGAATGATTAACTTTTTAATAAACCATTTTATATCTCAAATATAGAACTTTTATAGACTATAGAAGAGCATGTCCGGGTCCTTCAGGATCCTAACGAAAACCCCGACCTAAACTTGGGTTTTACAACGCATGGACACTAGACCTAAAGTTTTTTTCAAGGATTTAAATAGGGTCTGAGTCTTTAAATCAGGAACAAGCACATGGGACTTAGTTTACAATAATATTAAAAAAATCTGTGAAATTTTATATCTCCTTTTTAAATGATGCTTATTTATTAAGAAAGAATGCACATAACGTACTGTTTAGCTTTTGAAGATTTACTTTACTTAATTTTCTTAAACTGTTTTCTGTAATCAGTTTAAGAAAATTAAGTAATCTAAATATACGAATTTTATTGATACGTATTTGAGTTGAATTACCTAGTATTTTTTATAAACGCATTTAGTTGAATTATGTAAATCGATAAATTGCGGTATATTCTCATATATCGTGGCATATTCTGCTATAATTAAATTTTTATAATGATTGATTTAAATTAAAATGAATAAGAATGAAATATTCCGCATTTTAATCGATTTTCACTAGATTTAACACCCGTCTCCGGCGGGGTAATTCATATTCAATTAGATTTTAATGGGTTCGCTTCATTAATGATACTCTGCCCCGTTTTGCGTTTTCCGTTATTTACTTTGTTTTAAAAGACTGTAATATATGCAATATAGTCAGTGCTGTAAACAAAAAGTACTTTAATGAGTATTTCGGTAGAGCGCACAGCATATTCACTAAATGTGAATTACTGACTGCAAAAACGAAATGCGGTTGCTATGGTGATGCTGACAGCTTAATTGAAAGGAATTATTATTATGATTCTATTCTATTCTTCATAAAATAGCGGAATATGCCACAAAAATTTTCATTTTATACAATTTTTTAAACATTTTTTCTGAATATTTTGCTTTTCAACAATAAATTTTTTCATTTTAATCGATTTTTTTCTTTTCAACTATTAATTTTTATCGATTTTTTGTAATTTTAAAATCCCTTAATAAATATAAAGAAATGTAAAATCTCTTAGTAAATATAAAGGAAAAATCCCTTAATAAATATAAAGAGTCCACGGACGGACGGACAGACAGGTCGATAATCCCAAATCCATATACTAGTATCTGCTTCTGCAAACTCAGATAAATAAAATCTAGTGTAATTTCAAGTTTTTATTAATTTAGTGTCAAAATTTATTAAAATTAAGCGATCTTAACAATTATTATTATAATTACTTATTTATCTATGTATAAATTATATAATTTAATGGATTATTTAATATAGTTTAATTCGTATAATTATTTTTGAAGTTTATTATTTTTAAAAGTGTGATTTTTATGTATTTTTCGTGGACGGAGTCGAAGAGCTTGCTTTGCCGTCTTTGTAATCCTGATCTGTTCCGTCGTCCTTCCAGGCATCACACGCTGCAACTGATATTTCCTCGTGTTTATCCTCATGTTTATCTTCTTCATCGCAAAAACAGTTTTCAATTATAGATATTGAAATCAATGTCAACAATATTATACTTTTCAAATACATAGCTTAGTTTTAATACTTAAAATTTGCCGATTTCTTAAATTTAATGTTTAAATCGCAAATATGGCAAAACTATTACTATTGGATTTAATATCGTATGGTTTTTATTTGCTTATTTTAATTTGTGACGTATTTACTAGACTTATTTTAATTATTTATTCGCTGAGAAAATATAAATTATTAGAGATATTATTAGTTTTCAAAATATAAATTTAAATAAAAATGTTTTTTATTGATGAATTTAAATTAATTTAATTTAATTTGAAGCTGACAACACTTAACGCTCCGCTGGCGATAGCATTTGGTTTGCTGGAAGGCGTACCGCTGGCTCTAAAACTCGCCGCACTTGTGACCATTAGAACACTAAATGAGCCATTCTTTATTCAAAAATCGGTTCGCGAATTGTTATTCGACGGATATAGTGATCTATTGACGAGTATCGGCCCTCTATTAAATCCCGATATTCCTCTGCAAACGAAATTCGGATGGATGTACAACAAGAATGTTACCGGTGATGGAGTTTTTCGTGTCAATACTGGCAAAACTGATCTGAAGAAGATTAACGAAATCGAAACTTTAAATGGGTTAACAAAACTAAAGTATTGGTCTGGAGATTATTGTAATTCTTTTACGGGTGCGACGAACGGCGAAATGTATTATCCGCTGGATATGAATCAAAATTCAATATTATTTTTTCGTACGAATATCTGCCGAACTTGGAAAATGGTTTTCCATTCGTTGGCGAAGTCGTTCGGTATTTCGGTGTATCGCTTTAATCCCGATAAATACACGCTCGCGAACGCAACCGAATATCCGCCAAATAGTTGTTTCACTCCCTATAAAAAGTTAAATTCAACTGACGTAACGTATCATTTCTTTATGGAACAAATCGCTGAACTGTTCAAACAGTTTAATAAAACAGAGGAGTTAGAGATTTTAATGAGTGATCTTAACAATGAAACTTTTTATAAAAGTAAGAGATTTTTTTCGTTATACTTATTCTTAATATTAGATTTTTTTTGTTTTGCAGATTTTTCGAACTCAATTAAAATAGAAAATGTAGAGAAATTAGAGTCTCGCGAGTTTCCATCAGGCGTTTTCCCATTGAGTGGATGCCAATATAAAGCTCCGGTGTATGTTTCGTACGCCCATTTCTTCGACGCCGATAAGAGTTTCCTGAACGATGTGATTGGTTTGGAGCCAAACGCATCCATACATCAAACCTATCTCGACGTCGAGCCGATTACTGGCACATCAGTAGCAATTGCCGCACGTCTTCAGATTAACGTTTACGTTAATCCTTCGTTTCCATTGTACAGAAAGATGCCAAAAATCATATTTCCAGTTCTGTGGCAAGAGTTCACTATGCACGTCACTGACGACATCGCCAAACAGTTGAACTGGTCATTAACAGTGCCATCAATGATCGCTACAATTATTTCCTCGTTATTTGTAGCGATAGGTGTTATACTCTTAATAGTTTTGGCGTCGACTCCGCTGTGGAAACATTGTAGATCTGGCACAACAAGTAAAATTGTGGCCACAACTTCTACTAGCAATGAAGATAATGAGGAACAACACTTAATTACTGAAGAAGACAGAGAAGAGAAAGAAGATATTGTTATAAAGACTGATATGGAATAGTCAAACATTGTTATAGATATTTTAAATGATTTCTTATGAGAGATTATAACGGATATACCGGTAAATCTAATCTTGAAAAATGTGATATAAACAAGCTTTAACTTAAGCTTGAATTTTTTAAATATTCGATTTTTATGGTATTCAATAAACAATTGTCAAAAGTATTCGTAATCGTATCATCATTTTTATTATTAAACTTTCAATTTACAATAAGTATCGCGTCTATTATCGAAACACTACGGTATTTAATTCGTAACGCATTCTAGAATAGTATATTTGGTTTTATTGCAAAATCTACTCAAATAAAATTTCAAGGATTTATTAATTTTGCAAGTATTTGTTCTTATAACTGACGTGTGAATGGTTAACATGATTAGCCCTATGATAACTGATTTTATTATTCTCAACAACTAATTGAGGTTTTTCTGAGGTTTTCAATGCTATCTAGTGTTTGATATATCAATTAATCAAACTTATGTGCGATTTTGAGCTCTTAATCACAATTACTATGAGTTTTATCAATTTTTAACAAAATTATCCCAAAATATTTAAAAATTATTTGAACTCTTGAGTTCATGAACAGTAATCTTGAACTCTGTGACACAATATCTTGTTTAACTATCGACTAATTATAAATGAACTTAAAATGACATTTACGTTTCATTCAAATTATCTCTAAAATGGCTAAAAATCAGTTTTGACCCGAAATAAGTGAAATGAGTGGTTTGTCCTTCATTTGACCTCAAAATGTATTCTATTTGACCTCTATTTACACTTTATTAGTCATATAAACTCACGTAAAAAGATTCCGAGCTAACTTTAATTAACTCATAAATCAAATAATAGATAGCACTGATAACTTTCCGTAAAAAGATTTTTCATATTTATAATAACATACGGTTAGAATCGGTGTTTAGATAATTTTTCAAACAGAATACTGAAATAGATCTTAAGTCTGAACATATAATTTTAAAATTTTGATTCATATATTAAGCATTTTCAGAAGAATATTTGGAATTTACAAGTCGAATACGATAACCGGTACTTAAGAATCAATACCCAGAAATAAAAATTTAAATGAGTTTGAAAACATTTATTTCCGGTTAAAACTTCCGCTTATTTATTTCTTAAACGATAAAATTGCGTACATCAGTATCGGATACAATTCAGTCATATAACTGATTGAATTAAAAACAAAAAAAATTAGTCAAAACACAAAAAATTTAAAAATCTCGAGATTTTCATAAATGCTTAAATACAATCTAAAATTCGGTAAACATTATTAACGTATAGATGTGTTACATAATACTGCCAACTTTTTCGATGCAAACCAACGAATTAATCGCATTACACACGTCTTGAAAGATCACTTTCTTATCCCTTTGACCATTCAATTTCAAAAGTTTGTGATCGTAATGAGCGAGTATCGGCTGTGTGTGCGCGTGAAATGTTTTCAAACGCGCTTTTATGGTCGGCTCGTTGTCGTCCACTCTACCACTCGTACGTCCGCGACCGAGCAGTCGACGAAGCATTTCATCGTCGCTGCACTCGAATAGCAATACCAGAGAACACGGACACACTTCGCTTTCAAATCGAATCGCTTGCTCAACCTTTTAAAATCGATTTCAATATTTTAAATATTATAGCATTTGTCTCAATTATTTTAAATTCAATAAATAAGTATAAAAAGTTTAATACTAATAATAAGATCATACTAAATATTTCTTATTAAAAAACTAAACTTAAGTCAAATTAAAAAGAATCCATTATTAACTTATTCGTTAATCTATGAATAAACAGATTTCAAATTATAATAATAAATACGTTTACCTCTCGAGGGTATCCATCAATCAGAAAACCGTTAGATTCAGATGATTTCCTTTCAATGGCTAACTTTAAAAGACCCAAAACTTCTGCGTTTGACACCAATTGTCCGCTTTTAATGATATCATTTATTTTTTTACCGAATTCCGAACCCGACGCCACTTCTTCGCGAAGCAGATCACCAGTGGATAAGTGAGTGAATCCATATCTGTACTCAAAGGTATCACAAAAGAAAAATTATATTAAAGTCTTTAAACAAAAAATTAATGAATTTGATTCTTAGCGGATAACAAATATACTTAAATGTTTAATTTAGTTTTAAATATGGTTAACAGTAATATTTGATTTAATTAATGTATTTAAATCTGCTATCATTTACATAAAAATACGTTTAAAACGAATGCATAAATTGGTTAAAAATAAAGCACAAAACATATGTTAATATCAATTGCAATAAAATTAATGAATTTTTTATTTCGTTAAAAAAACTTAAAATAAATTAATAATATAATCTCAACAATGATTGAATGCGTACTTCTCAACAATGAGCGCACATTGGGTTCCCTTACCAGAACCTGGTCCTCCAATAACAAAGATAACGGGTTTAGCCATTAATCTAAATCAATGCAATCACTAGTAGTCAACACACAAACAATTAGTTTTACGCTTACAGTATTATATAAACGTTAGCGATATAAATACAATACTACCATGCGTTCTGTTCACTGTTACCATGTGTTATTGTATTACTGATTAATTTGCTAAACATTTTATTAACGAATAGGAATGTTACAAAAAATATAAATTATGTACATTTTCAATGGTTTAAGTTGAGTAAAGTGTCAAACGCGACACATATGTCCTGAAAAATAACCGCCGGCTCTCTTTCTGTGTTTATTCTGAGCAACTTTCCTCTATGATAGGCGAGTATGGGCTGAATGTGTTCGTGAAACGTACGCAACCTTTGTCTTATGGTTCGTTCGTTGTCGTCCACTCTACCGCTCGTACGTCCGCGACCGAGCAGTCGACGAATCATTTCATCGTCGCTGCACTCGAATAGCAATACCAGAGAACACGGACACACTTCGCTTTCAAATCCAATCGCTTGATCGACCTTTAATAATCGAATTCAATATTTTAAATAATATAGCATTTGTTTCAATTACGAAATAAGTAATTCAATTTCAAAAAATAAGTATAAATTTTAATACTAAATAAAAGTTCATACAAATATGAATCTACTAAACATTTCTTATTAAAAAACTAAACTTAAGACCAATTAAAAAGAATCCATTATTAACTTATTCGTTAAACTATAAATAAAAATATCTAATTATTATAATAAATACGTTTACCTCTCGAGGGTATCCATCGATTAGAAAACCGTTAGATTGAGATA
Organism: Phthiracarus crinitus; assembly: GCA_034698025.1. NCBI lineage: Eukaryota > Metazoa > Arthropoda > Arachnida > Sarcoptiformes > Phthiracaridae > Phthiracarus > Phthiracarus crinitus. The sequence goes on from JAQGAW010000770.1 coordinate 14,669, forward strand.
ATCTCTTTTCAATGGCTATCTTTAAAAGACCCAATACTTCCGCGTTTGACACCAATTGTCCGCTTTTCATGATAGTATTTAATCGTTTACCGAATTCCGAACCCGACGCCACTTCTTCGCGAAGCAGATCACCAGTGGATAAGTGAGTGAACCCATATCTGTACTCAAAAGTATCACAAATGAGAATTTCTATTAAATTTTTAAACCAAATATAATTAATTTGATTCATAACGCATAACAAATATACTTAAATGTTTCATTTAAAGTTATAAATATGATTAACAGTATTATATGATTTGATTAATATATTAATCACTAAAACTGCTTTCATTTAGTATTTAATGAATGCATAAATTGGATAAAAATAAAGCACAAAACATATGTTAAAATCAATTTCAATCAAATTAATGAATTTTTATTTGTTAACAAAACTTAAAATAAATTAATAATAAAATCTCAACAATGATTGAATGCATACTTCTCAACAATGAGCGCACATTGTGTTCCCTTACCAGAACCTGGTCCTCCAATAACAAAGATAACGGGTTTAGCCATTAAATGAAATCAATGCAATCACTTGTAGTCAACACACAAACAATTAGTTTAACGCTTATATACCGGTAATCAGTTTGCGAAATAAACACAAACGTTACCATGTGTTCTGTTCAATGTTACCATGTGTTGTTGAATTACTGATTAATTTTCTAAACATTAACGAATAGTAATGTTACAAAAGTTAAATTTATATACATTTTCAGTGATTAACGTTGAGTAAGTGTCAACACTTATATCCTGAAAAATAACCGCCCGCTCTATTTCGGTGTTTATTCTGAACAACTTTCTTCGATAGGTTTAGGAAAGCCAAGCTGCCATATAAATAGTTTCAAATTTGATGTCTAATAATTAATTTCATTAGTTTTTCATTAGCGGTAATGAATTTTAAAAAGTTTACGGTAATTGTAAGGCAATAAAATTTAATTTTTGTTTTTACCGTTAACAAAACGTTAACGATAATTTTGGGTTCGGTAACAGTAATTATAATATGAATATTTTCAATCACTAATTCCTAATAAGGATTTCTTTTCATGTGGACCGACCCATCACGTTAAAGATTTAACCCAATCGACTCTAAATTTACATTGCACCACCAGAACTGAATCGAATATCACCGATATATATATAATAAAATATATTTAATATAGAGAAACCTTTAAAAACCGATAATGTAATCATAAATTGGAAATAAATATTAAAATGATATGAACATCATATTCTTATTACATTACTTTTAAAGTTTTAAATTTTTTATTTAAAAATTTTATTCTTTTTACAATTCATAAATAATTGTACAAAACAAAAAAAAATCTATAAAATTAAAACGTTGTAAAAATTTGAAAAACAAAATTTTTTGTTCAATAATTAATTAATAATGATTTTTGTCTTAAAACGACAAATTTATAGTCAAATACTGATTTATTATTTAAAAACACAATTTAAAATCGCGTTAGAAAATCAATTAATGAATATATAAATATAAATAATTCTAAATTAAAACAAAAAATTTTATATTTATCACTAATATCAATAAGATTTATAAAATAAAGGATAGTTTTTATAACAAACGATATGTTACATGTGTGGCATCAAAAAATGCTACAAACGTTTATCAAAGAAATTCATAAATTAGGAATAACTAAAATACGCTTACGATATATCAAACTCTATCCGATAGATAAATCGGTTTTTAACTCGCATCGTAAGCTTATATAAATTATAAAATAAAATCATTGGCATATATATATTACTTGCGTTAAAACTCGCACTTTGAGATGTATTATTTAATTATTAACATGAAATAAATCGTTTTCCGATAACTCAGTAAACATTAAAGTTATAAATTACACAATAGTTAAACATACCTTAAATGAATTTTAAAATTCTAAGTCGTTATGAATAATATAATTAATTTTAAATAATAATTTAATGATAATGATTATAAAACTTATCAACAAACTTACAGTGAACTATAAATAATTTCTATATTTACGTATTCACGAATCAGCACATTTAAATAATCAAATTTTAAGTACTTTTATTAAAACTGTTCGATCTATCAAATTGAGGCACATTTAAACATATGCGGTGTTTGTACAATAATAACAATGGTAATCAATACATAATACTTTCAATTTCAGTTAACACTCGTACGAAATAAAAATTTTAATTAATAAAATAATTTAAAAATTAAAGCATTCACAAACAAAAATAAAAGAAACGTTTTTATCCTTTTTTAAAAAAAAATTAGTCACAACAACATGAGTAATAGTAACAGTTGTCAAATATCTATGGTATTGGATAAAAATTTGAAAATGATTATCTTATTCTCCATACATTTTAGACTAGAAATTACTTTATAGTAAAGCTTTTTTCTATTATTTAGTAGTAATTAAGACTTTAAATCAAATTTTTCCACTTTTAAATTCAAGTTTAGAGATTCATTTTATCAGACTTTTAAAGACTAGATGCTTTAAAAAGCAAATATTAAGACACTTTTGATACTTCAAAAGAGTCGACTCCTGATTGTTTCCCATTCCTTAACAAAAGAGTATTTTTCTTATAATAACATAAAAATTAAAACTAAAAATTTTCTACTAAAAACCTAAAAATATGAGTACCAACGATACAAACAATAAATATCTTTGAATTAAATTAACATAAACTTAAACTTCTTGCGCAGTGAAGAACCATTCTTAAGAGTCAAAACCCAGGTTCGAATACCAATTAAAATCACTCCAGACGTCACTAATATAGCGCCTGATATCGACCAGAAATCGGGAATATCCCGAAAAAATAAAATTTGCCAAATAAATGTAAATACAATGTCAGTACCGCTTCTCACTATAGAAACGGGTCCGGAATGGTCTAACTGTAACGATCGGGTTAATAGTGTTTGTCCGGCGAACGACATAAGACCCAAAATTACGATTAACAGCCATTGAATAAGATTCTGTGGCATAGAAAATCCCTGCAATAATCCGGTTATAATTGATGTCTCAATAATCGCTATCCAACCGAAGTTAAACATGATTACCATGTGATGCACGCCTTTTAATTGAAATAATAATTCAAATTATCAGTAATGCCTACATTCGCTGTGAACATACCTTTCATTTTTCTAATGGCAATATATGCGGAGGCAATCATTATTGTGGAAGCGAATGCAGCACTAATACCGTAAATGTGATTCATTTTTGCCGAATACATAACGCTATTATTATATAAAACTTCGGTGGAATTAAAACGCGACAAACCATTGTCGTCGACTATTAGGCTATTGTTATTACCAGTAAACAGAAGCGGAAGCTTTGCGGTGAATATAAGACCAATTATCGATAGTACTAATGTTAAGATTTTGATTACAGCGCAAGATTCCTATTTGTTTTAAGTAAACAAAATAATAGTTAAATTGAGAGCTTTTTTATGTATAATTATACTCGCATTGAGAAATATTTTCGCGAAGATCATAACAAATACGGGAAAAGAGAACACAATAACTGACGCGTCGGCGATCGGCAATAAACGAAAAGAGCAGAAACGAAGAAATAGAGAGCTCGCGCCAGCGATACCACGGATTAATAAAAGGTGTCGGGTTTCGGGCGGACCAAACACGTTCACCGGTAGTTTCATGACAAATGGTAGCGATAATAAGAATATGGCCGCATAACGAATCAGCGCTAACTGTCCAGGATGTATATTCTATGCCAATTTATAAAACATTTCTTATTTTTAATACTTATCTAATTTATTTCAGTTTTAATTCATGCAATCGTATGTTAACTAAAATTGTTAGATTTATAAGTTATATACAAAATTATTAACAAGTATTGCATAACTGTTGTACGAAATTGTTGTACAAATCATCAGTGATTTTAATCATCTAATTTTATAGTTATTTTACAAATATTTATTTTTAATTATCTAATTTTGATATTTTGTAAATCTGTATATTTTTAGTTGACGCGTAGAGAAGTCCATTGTATAGATTAGAGTGCGAAACGGCGCCCGATTTTTAGGACCCCTGACAAAATGTGTCGGGCTTTATCGGGTTCGATCCTTTAGTTGGAAAATTCGTTTCGGGCCGGGCTTTTGTTTTAAACTTCTAAAGCCATAAAACGACTTAAATTTTAAATTTATTGGAATAATATTTTCAAAACAGCAAAAAGTTATAACTTAAATTTATTACATCACGATTAAATATATTTAATTCTAAAAAATAATCATTATTTATGCATTCATTGTATTTTAAGATTTTTGATATTATTTATTACTGTTTTTATAAGTTTAGTGATCTGAATTTGGCTTTTAGTGGGCTTTTAGAATTTAAATTAGTCGGGTTTTTTTCGGGTTCGGGCTTATGTATGTCGGGCCTACATAGGGCTCGGGCCTAAAAATTTTCATGATTTCGCAGTCTAGTATAGATTTCAACATAGTATAGTCTGTTAATCCGTCTATATGTTCATAGTCTTTAAATGGATTTCACGTGTTTCTTATATTACAGTATTACTAGTAAAGAGATTTGATATCTAACTCATCTAAGACTAAAAACTAGTATCATAAATATGCATTAACTTAAAAGAAACTCAGATCTCTGCGAATGTGTCGAGAATTGTTTACTTAATAAAAAGCAAAATAAGGTAACGTTGATTTTTAATAAGTATTTAAGCTAAGCTTTACGCAAATTCAAATGTGCAAAATTCCATGTGATTCAAACCCGAATAGTTATTCCTTAAAACACTTGTTTGTCTTGAATAATAAACAAAATAAATTGAAAGAATAGATAAAATAATTTGGACTAAAACAATAAAAAGTTATTTAATTATAAAAAAATAGGTAACAGAAAAAAAATAATTACAAAATGCAAAGTTAATTCTTTAGAAAAGTAGAGTTTTTGAGTTATTTGATAATTTAATGCAATAATAAATTACAACAAATGTCGTTCGCAATTAAATTTGCTCACAGAACTATGAATGTCGTCAATAATAGTTTTTTAGAGGTTATTATTAGCGCGCAAAACCTTAAAATAGCGTAATCAAGTAATTAAATCGTTATGGCATGCATTTAACAATTTAATCGTCAAATAGTGTTACTGTTATTCCTTACAAAGTTTGCTTACGGAATGATTTGCTTATGTAAAACAAATTAAAATCTTAAATTCTGTTGATTAGTGTACATTTTTATTACTATCAACTTTTCTTGTTTCTTTCAGGTACTTATTAAGCCAGAAAATAAATAATGCAATTTTAATATTAGCTTAGCATTAGAATAATAAACAGCGAAAATCATTTTATGGAAAAGGAATAAATTTTCGATCAGATTAAAAAAGTTAACCGTTATTAAAGCTCATCACTAAGTTAGTGACACTAACTACCTATTATACTGTAGCCTCATAGTTACCCAAAATCGAAACCTCTAGCTGGGGGTCAGATCCATAAAATCTCAATTTTAGGGGGGGGGTCAAAAATCGGGGGATTTAAACGACAATTTTTTTGGCCTTCGGATGCCCCCTCGAAAACTCGTCGAATTTAACCGACAATTTTCAAAATTCTGGATTTTTCATGAGGGGGGGTCAACTTTTCCAAAATTCTAGGGGAGTCAACCCTGGGAAAGCACTCCCCTCTGGGTAACTATGCTGTAGCCTTAATAATAGGTATATACCGTAGTAAGCTTATATGTAGTCGCCAAATTCAGGACTAAAAACCGAACATTTTCAGGAAGGAAAAAGGAAAAAAATTTGAATTTCAGGATTATTCAGGATAATTAAACAAAAAATGATACTTGGGAGTAAAAGGTAGTTTAAAACACAATTTTAACGTTTTCTGATTTTCTGATTTTTTAAAGTTTAAATTAGATTTTTCAAGAGTTTTCAGGAAAAAAAGTAGTAAAATTCAGGATTTTCAGGAACAACAAATGTGTCTTAAAATTCTTATTTTTATATGATTCGTCCACATTTGATAATATATTAATTTTAATTTTGTCCAGAAAAAAGAAGGATTTTCCTGAATTTGGCGACTCTAGTCATTTGTTTTTTAGTGAACGGTTAGATAAATGTGTGCTAAAATCGCATTTTTAGTCTTCAGTCTCCAATCGGTAGAAACTTTATTCAAATGTTAAAGTTAATTTTTTCTTTGTTGTTTGAGCACATTTTCAAAAAACTTACTTTTTTCTTCGGTTAAACAACTTTTAATTACAATATCGTAATATTTTGAGAGACGTTTCGAAGGCTTATATTTTCAGCACTTCTTTTTCAATCGAACAGATAGAAGTGAACACTATTTTTTAAAGTTGTGTATTATGCGTTAACTTATGTCACTATGTTTTGCATAGTGTTCTGGCGTTTGGGAGAGTTTCAAATTTCGTAGTTTCGGACTAAAACTTAAATAATAAATCTAAAACGAATTACGAGAAATCTATTTATTTATTTGCGCGAACTTAGCTATGCCTATACCTTAGATTTCTCGTAAATCGTTTTAGATTTATTATTTAAGTTTTAGTCCGAAACTACGAAATTTGAAACTCCCAAACGCCAGAACACTATGCAAAACATAGTGACATAAGTTAACGCATAATACACAACGTCTCTCAAAATATTACGATATTGTAATTAAAAGTTGTTTAACTGAAGAAAAAAGTAAGTTTTTTGAATTTATTCAAATGAATTTCCTATTCATGTCTAGTGACCGATCAAAAAATTTTCACCGTTCTCTTAATAGAATAGTGTTTGCATCTGTCGTTCTCTAATTTTAAAGCTTTAAATTTTGATTTGTGTTTACAATTTTATAGTCAATCATTAGTGAACGATAAATGAATTATTATTGATTTTAATATATATTAATACTTGCGTTCATCACTCTCTCCAGAAATGTTTGTGATCGAAAATAACAGTAAAAATATGCCCCGAAATCTTCTAAACAGTTAAGAAGCGCTTAATTTATAAGATTTATTGATATTGTGCTCGAGATAACGGGTTACTAATTAATTCGGGATAACTCGTTACCGAATAAATTTGCTGTATATTATACCGAATGAGCAAATTGAGACACGATTAGAAGAATGTTGAAAAGTAAACAAATGTTTAAATTATAAAAATCATTGCGGGAACGAGTGATTTATACAAAATTTTCCAGTATATCAAGATTAGGTTATGCATAAAGTTAAAGCGCAGAAATTTTTTGATAATACCTTTGAAGTGTTAAAATAAATTATATCCTCTATTACTTACTATATCTATAATCGATGCTACGAAAACTGTTATTCAATTGAAAATATTTTAAAAGTGTTACATGAAAATAGAACGATATGTTTTATAAATTAATTAAATAAAAAAGAATATCTTTTTGAAATATTCGTAATCATCATTTTAAAAATAAATCATTTGTAAAATCTGCATAACATTAATTTAATTTTCATTTTAATTTCAAACAGAATGTTATTTTTATGATAATTTTTATTAATTTTACGCGACAGTATAACGTTTTAATTTGCGTATCGTTTCGTCTGACACTTTTAGTCATCATCAGGTGACTTATGCTGATTTAAATTTATCTTAAATAATTAAAAATTAATAAAAAATACAGAACAAAATTGGACACAACTAAACTTCAAAAAACTAAAAACTTAAATGAAAATAACGCAATAGCAATGTGTTGTTGACTTGTTTGTTATTTTTCGCTAAACTATTTGGTTTTAAATTTCAGTTTAAATGAAATTTAGCGAAACTTATTTACAGATATCCAACTTAAGTCGTCTGATGATGACTAGAAGTGTCAGTGGAAAGGTTGCGAAATTGTGTTGGAAATTTTATAATAGAAATTTATAACGTGAAAAATAATTATATTTAAATTTTTATTAACAATAAAACTAAAACTATTTTTCTAATTACCCAATTTCTTAAAAAAATTCATGAAAAATTATATAAAAAAATTAAATAGAGTTAACCTGTTAACTCGGGTTATGCTTTAAATTAACCGGGTTAAGAAACTCTTATATACTTAACTTTAACTCGTCCCAATTTCTTAACTTTTAACCTTAACTTTAACCGGTTAACCGGTCAAGTCAAAAGATAACCGGTTAAAATGTGCATCTCTAACGAAAACAAGTCACGTAAGTACACGTACAGTACATAAAATTCTGCTCTAAAATAGCATACAGTACACGGTCTATCTATCGTAAAAATGTAAATTATTATTTATTTCATTTCATTTCAATGAGAGCTATGCTTAGATATTAGATGTGGGCCGCGGTTTACCGCGGGTTTTTCTTGTTTATTCAAAATAAAAAACAAATGTTAAGATAATATGTGTTGTTATAGTGATATGTAAACAATATTAACGAATGTGAATGTGTATACGTGTTCATTGCTTATGTATAAACGTTGTGCAAACGATTTTCATTTAAAGTTTAAAATAATTAAATTATAAAATAATAATTTAAATATGAGTTCTGTTAAAAAATATAGCAGAGATAGTTTTGATAGATTTGGTGATGACTTATGCGAAGTTATATTACAATATTTACCGATTAGTGATTGTTTTCATTTGCAATGCGTTTCAAAACAGTTTAATGCTTTGATATTTAATAAACAAAATAGATTTATGTTAAACTATGGCGACATATTTTCACATGCAATTTTTAAAAATAATAAAAATTCAATAATTAACAAGTTATTTAATAACGAATATCGTCTAAAGTCGAATGAAAATATGGATTCATTAGAATATGTTATGAATAAGTGTTTAAATATTAATCATATAATAATTGATATCTGTTGTGGTTGCGATGATATCATTAATATTATTAGTAATGGATGCAAACAAATAAAATATTTGGAAATAATTCCGTATTCATTTATATCACTCAATTATTGGCAACAATTTGCTGAAAGAAGCTTACAATACTTTGAATCGATTACATTTAGCGGACATGTAAATGTAGATATAGTGTCAACAATATTACAATTATGTCCGAAACTAAAAACAATACATTCTGATTGGAATATTGAAGACTACTTTGAGCGCTATTTTAATGACACTTTGAATTTTAACATTAAAATTGATAAAATCAGTCTTTATTCGATAAATCATGAAAGATTTATTGATTTCTATAATTATTTTTCTCGTCAGTTGAAGTCTTTTAGTGTTCAGATATATTTCAATACAGATTTTGATGTTATTAAACATTTGGCGAAATTTGAAAATCTTGAATATCTTTACTGTGATTTCGATTATTGTTGGAATAATAGCAATCAATGTATTGAGTTATTAAAACTAATTGGATTTAAATGTTTGCGTTTAAAAGTATTAGAGATTAGGTATTTGCATATACCTATTAATGAAGCATTTATTGATGGCTTTCAATCAATTCAAAAATTATCGTTTACCAGTCGTCAAAAATTTATAAATTATAAATTTTTGCAAAATTACATTCATTTAATTCATTTGGAAATACATAATCTTGTTTATGATGGAAATGGAAATGAGTTCGAGAATATTCACTCATATATTCCACAATTAAAGTCAATTCACATACAGTTAAACATTAATAACATCGAAGAGTCAGAAATTTTAATTACAATTATGAATCATTTAGAAAAGTTACCAAATTTATGTGATTTGAATATTGGTTACAATTTTGTTGATGAATTACGATTATTGTTGTTGTCTTATTACTACATATAATATCATATCATTTATCGATAATTGTTTAAGTATTAGAATAATTGGTATTTATATAGAAGAATCAAATTTCAATTTTTAAAATAA
>JAQGAW010000771.1:0-24473 GCA_034698025.1 Phthiracarus crinitus
TAGAATAGGAATAGAATAGAAAAGAAATATTTATAAAGGAATAGAATAAGAATAGAATAGAAATATGCAAAAATTTAAGAATAGGAATAAGAATAGAAATTAAATATTTTAAATTTAAATTATTGTGTATTTTTTTAATTTTTAAAATAATTTCTTAAGTTAAATATTAAACAAAAGTTTAAAATAAATTAAAGTCATTATAATTTATAAATTTTCTCAATTTTTACAAATAATACCTTTATAAAATATGGAATATTAATTGGAATAAGAATAGAATTAGAATAGAATTAAAAAATTCACTTTAAGAATAGAATAGGAATAGAATAAATATTAAAAAATTTTTAGAGAATAGAATAGGAATAGGAATAGAATAGAAATAATTAAAAACAAAAAGAACGGAATAGGAATAGAATAGAAATTAAAAATTTTAGACACATTGGTAAATGGAGTTATATTTTTGTTGTTATACATTTGTATAAGTATTGTATACCATAGTTGCACAGGGGGTGCTAGCCCAGGGATAAACCCCAAGAAGTTTCGAAAATTCGACCACCTCCACCCAAAACTTGGGAAATTCAAGAACGAGAAATAATGGAAAATTTTTAAAATTATTTGGCCAAATGTAAAAAAAAATTGTGCATCAAAACCGATGAGTTTTTGTGACGCCCTTAAATTTTGTCCGAAATTTCAAAAAATTATTGTTTAATATCGTCTAGTTTTTCGAGGAACGTGGTTTAGGATTTTGTCGAGAAAAAAATTGGAAAAGAAATTTTTTAAAGGTCCGAAAGCCGAAAAAATTATCGTTCAAATCTAGAGCTTCCGACCATTGTGTAACTATGATTGTTTACAAATGTAGCGATTATTTTTAATTCAAGCCTTTTATAAATTACTCGAATTAAAAACGATTAAAACGAATGATTTTGAGTTAATAAAATAATTTTAAACGAATAATGACATCTAAAATGTAAAAATAAAATGCACACATTCATTTCCCAATATCTAGACTTAATATACGTTTTATAAGCAATTCAATTATATAAAGTACATGTTTTCTTATTATATATACAAATATTTTGAAATAATCAAAGATATTACAGATTGAAATGTCAACTCCAACTCCATTGGAATGGTATTGGAGTTGAGAAAATAGGCTTAAAATTAATGGAGTTGAAGTAAAATTTTCAAATTTAATTGTGAATGGAGTGGAATTTGAATAAGTTTTAAACGTTATTGGTTGGAGTCATTATTATTTTTATTGGAGTTGGTATGGAATTGGATGAAAATTTAGTTGTGGAATGGAAATTTTACTTTCCACTCAAAATTTTTCCATATAATACAAATCTTTTATATTGTACAAACAATTAATCAACATTTTAATTGAAAAACTTGATTATACTGTAATAGATAAAAATAGTGTTGGAGTTGGAATGAGACTCTAGTGGAGCTAATTGGAGTTGGAGTCAGTTTTATATTTTTTGTTTGAGTTGTTGTGGAGTTTGTGGGAATTCTTAATGGAGTTGGTTGGAGTCGAGCAAATATTTTTTTCTATAACTATCTCTAAAAGATATCTTCAAAACAATGCCAGAGTAATAGTAAAGAAAAGTAATGTTTATTTCTATGGAATCACAATTTGATTATGATTTGCAAACTTATTTAATTGAATTCTATTATACATTATTTGTCATTTTCGATTTAGCATTCATTGAAGACAAATCACTTTATAATTTATATATTTTAGTCTTATCTTAGTTTCATTTCGCTCAGTGTTAATACAGTAATTGTTTGACGAAAAATATTGTCATTCACGTAAAATTTGATTTTACATAAAATGGTGGATATTTAATTGTACATTAAACAAGTCTTATTTCAAGACATTTAACCAGAAATTTATAAACAATTTCTTTCTTATTAGTTATTTACAAGTTTAAATCCCAACAACTTTTTGTTGTTCCATAAATTATGTAAACATGCATCCAATATTTAACTAATATTGCAATTCGGAGCGAATGAGTTGGATTGTATGTCAACCCCATCTTCCCTAATGTATAATTTTGTTTTCACTAGTTAGTGGTGTGATTTGATAAAATGAAAAATGAATATTTTTATTAATTAATGGGGTCTTGTATTTATTTACAATATATTTCCTTTTGCATAAATTGCTGTTAAGTAAAGTATGAAATAAATAAACTCGATGTCAGATCATTAGAATCCATGTAAATCATAAATTATAGCACAGATAAAGGTCTATATCGCATATGTTAAGTATAACAGCATAAATAATAATAAGTAAGTACATAAATATATATGACCATAGGGTTAAAAAGCACTTCACAACTCTTAAACAAATAAACAAAATTTTGGAAATTTTAAATGTTGTCGTCTAAAAGCAGGGCATAAATGATTGAAAAGCTTATAGGATAACACATCAAAAATTTTAGAATAAAAAAATATTATTTTAAATAATTCATTACTGTTTTGTTATGTATAAAATTCTAATTTAAAATTCTTTTTTATGAATCAAATAAAATACAGATAAAAAGGGTGTGCCTAGAAATATATCTGGGGTTTTAATTAAATCTGTTTCCTTATCGATTTACTAAAGCAAAAAATAAAATTTAGATGCTCTGAAATGTAAAATTTAAATTTCTAGACTAACAAGCGATAAGTTTGGTTATTTAAAGCATCAGATTAAGTTAATGCCAGAATATAAATAGTTAATAACTTCAAAAATCTCGAAAATATTGAAGTAAATAAACTAATAGTTATTTAGTTAATTCACGAAACGTTTCGGTTATATGTTTGCACAGGTGTTGAATATAAGTCATGAGTAATAACATAAATAAATGAGAGATTCACGAGAGTATATGAAATATTCAAACTATTTAATGTAAAGCTTTTAAATCTAACCACAGTCTCGCATGTTTGCGCATAAATACACCTATTTATGCGAAATATCTTATTAAGGCGATGTCCATCATTTCCAACAAATTTTAACGTTAAATTTCGAAAATTTGTAAGTAATAAAAATCCAATTTTATACTGTGGAGATAAAACATTAAATATTTCGAGGAATTTAATTAAGCAATAAAAAATATTAACAAAAAACGACATTCCAAATAAAATTTTGTTAACGAGAATTAATTGCTTAAATTGTATTTTAACTGAACTTAATTTACAATACAGTATAGTGTAATTTACTTATTATTGCTAAATACAGGAAAATAATATTTGGGAAATTCAGTCATTAAAAAATTGAATTTAAAAACAAATACAATTACAAATGTTGGCTTTGCTTATAAACTATAAAATTGGATCGTTAATCGTAAAGGCATCGTTTGCATTAAAAAATATGTGATAATCAATAAATTAATAAATAAAAAAGAGTTTAAAAAGTAGTTATAAATAATAATCAAACGCAATATTAAAAACTACAGAACAAAAAACGCTAAAACTTTTGTCGACTAAAACTAATAAAAAGTATATCAAATAAATAAATTTAATCATTAGTCCATAAATAAATGACAAATTTTAATGAGCAAATAAAAAATTTAATGTCAATTTTTGATTATATTTTGATTCTTTTTTAAATATTTAATGATATTATTTTAAGTTCGAGTTTTAATTATTTATAGGTCGTAATGAATTTATTCCAATGTTAAATATATAAAAAAATAACTATTAATAATAAAAAAGGTTGTTTGCGCAAAGTCGTACCAAAAGCACAATCAATAGATAAAAACACTTATTTCCTTATGTCGAGCAACATCTACAGTACACGGTATAGTTTGTCACCAAACAATTAACAACTGGTTTGCAACGGAATCCTTACTTGATTTGTCTCATTACTGCCGTTTAGCTGTTTTGGCGTGTCGTGCGATAGCAAATGGTGGTTGTGTTGCGGTGAATCACTTCTCTCCTCTTCCTCCTCCTCCTCCTTATTAATAAGTTTCAGCATTAGATATAAGATAAATTTGTTGCCTTTACCGATGCTATTGCCAGCACATATTAATAACACTCTTTAATCTATTAATAAATTTAATGAAAACATCGGAATTTAATAACAAACATAAAATTTTGACGTCAAAATTTAAATTTTACGATACAAATAAATGTTCGAGCATTAAATCCAAAAATAGATATTTGATAGGCTTTTACAGCGTAAATGCGGAGAGTTTTACTAACATTTCATTTAATGAATATCAAATGATATGGAAAAATGCTGGAAATGGTTGGCGCAAAGGCAACAAAATTATCTTATACCGATATTCTCATACTCTTTCGCTTTATACTAATCCAAATAATGATCGCCGCAATAATCACAAGCGACAACAAAAACACAAATACAACTAAAGACACTGCGGTGGTCGACACTGATCTGGTTTGGTGATCGTAGAATATATTTCGGAATATTCTGGCGAATGTGTGCACTAAAGGAGAGCATGCCTTAAAAAAGTTATTCGGTGATTGTGCCCAATTCGATATCTCTTTATCGCTTATACGCAAACCATCCCTGATTTCAGTGTAGTATTCGTTGTCAAATAATACAATACTTGTATCGTTGATGAAAGCGGCCGTTAATACAGTCTTGATCTGTAACGGTACAAATCCTATACTTGAGATCACGTCAGTGTACGAATTGTAAACACATCGGTTCCTGTACGTCACGTTATAGATTAATGTACCTGTAGTTAACAAATAACAAAAATCTTTTTAGCAAAAAAATTTCTTTAACGACAGAAAAGTAGACGATTGGTAAACAGAATGAGAAAGCGTTAACTATTATTAACAATGGTTTTGGTTTAAGCCTTTAAGCCATTGTGTGTTCACTTCTTTCATCAATTTTTATTATTATTACTTTTTCTAGTCTAATGCATAACTTATATCATTTAGTTTAAAACGTTAATACTCGATGTAATAGTAACTCTCACGGAACTGGTTGTGTATACGATATTTCGAAAAGCATTAGTCAATTTTTAACTGTGTCTCACACACAGATACTTAAGCTTTAGGAATCATATTATTCGTCTCCCACTTGGCTTTGCCTCAAATAACACTCAGAAAAATAGTTTAAAGGTTAAAAAAGTTTTTACGGTCTGCAGACCGCTCTAAGCTATTTCATTGTTAATCACTAAAAAGTATTCGATCATTAAAGCAGATCTCTATTCAAACCTTGTACAAAATAAGCGTTTCCACCGATCACACCAAACGCCGCGTCAAGCGATCTCTTGAAGTCAAAATTCATTTCAGTGAAGTACTTGTCGGTAATAGTGCACGCTTTGGTCTCAACCAAGCAATGAGCGATTTTCATGGGTTCACTCCAGTCACCACTGTTTGTTCCGTTCTCTCCCCACTCTTTTATTCTATACTCCATTGTTATCCACTCTTGTTCAGTGGTACCCCTTATGCGCTTCTTCTACAAAAATATAACATCATAATTATACACTAATATACGATTCAAGCACTCGATATGAAAGCTAACGATCAACTATTAAACATTAATATGTAGTAAATGTTTAAATGCAATCATATTTCGAGTTAATGCGTATAATTATAAAAATGATAATTATCTCACTTGAATGAGAAGAAGAGCATAAATCCCATTATGACAATGACGTGTGTCCTTAATTAGTGCGGCGTCCGCTACGAAACCGTACGGTAATTCGATGGCTGTGGAACTAATAGGCAAATCCGAAGTCTGGTTTATAAACCAATAATATCTGCCACTACTGACGAAATAGCGTTCAATATCGTCGAGAAATTTGATGCGTTCGATAGCCGTTACCGAACTTCCCGAACAAATATCCGGTTTATCACAATTCGCATTATTTATGAATACGATTATTACCGATAAGCTTAATATCACAATCGTTGTTGTCTCCAATTTAATCAAACACATTGTTATGAAATTGTAGTTTACATTTAGGAAAATATGTGTTGGGTTTGATAGTTGAGAATATACGCAATAAAAATATAATCTAAAATATATGTTAAGTGAATTCAATTCACATCCGAACGATTTATTTTTTAATTTATTCAAACACAAAGCAAAAAAGTTTTATGACTTCAAAACTTTTTTTTGATTATTTGTTGGTAACGAGCAATAAATTGAAAAAATTCGTAAGCATTGAACGCATTGATTGCCAATAACTTGTTAATCCGATCGCGTATATCCCAAACTAAATTTATTTTATAAACACTGCAGACAATAATATTAATTTTTTTCAACAAATAAAATATGATATGGTGTGCGAGTGTGTATGTGATGATAGCATTATTTATTATTAGGCACTTTATATCACATTCACATCGTATTACAGATGAAAACAAACACTGAATCAAACAACTGTTGACACCAAATACGTGTTAATTGAAAAAACTTAATATGATTTAATAAAACGGATCACTTGATTCGCCGTATGTTAAACTATTTTTCATAAAAATAGTAAAACATTTAAGAGTTTTTGATGATCAAAATATAGTAAGAGATTGGGGCGAATCACCTCTACTTTGTTTAGGCTTTGAAGCTTTATAGCGATCTGACTACAGGTTTCGAATGCACACTCACTCACACACACATTACTGTGAATCGAGATAACAATTTTAAAAGAGACTACGAATGAGAATAATGGCAGAATGCGATCAACTGAAACAAGTTGAACTTCAACGACGAACCAAACCTGTTTTGTGGCTGTGGCTCTCAACAGACGAACACTGACAGTACTCTACAATGTATAGAGAAGAGAGAGAAACAGAGAGATAGATTCACTTTATAACTTACAATAATTTACAAGACTGTTGGGGGTTAAGGATACCATAAGAGCCTAACGTATAGTTCATTCGTAATGCACTGAAACTATTTAATGCACGGCTAAACTGTAAGCTTACTTCTGTTAAGGTGCAGCACTAAAACTAGTAAAACTATATACGCAGTACTCTGTGATTTGACACTAGAAATTTGCAGCTATAATATCTCTGTTTCGGTTCACAAATTTAAAACATTTTTTTGTTTCGTTCAAAAACATATTTTTCATTGAACGCGTATACTAACCTAACGTAAGCGTACGTTTTAGCTATAATAGTTAAAACGTGGTGTTTTTCAGTTCAGTTATTATTAAAATGTCGTACTCTATTGTAATTGTCACTATTAATTGTTGAGCTCTTTATAATAACTAAGATTAAAACATATTTAAGTCAAGGCAGAAGCAATTTTTAATTTGTTTTATAATACATAATAAATTGAACCACAAAAAAATTATATATTCATTCATTACTTTTCATTATTATTATTGTTTGTTAAGAAAAAACTAAACACTGATTGTAGGAAAAGTTACGGACATAATTATGCAAAACACAATATGCGCATAATTTTTCAAATATCCATTTCGAATAATCTCTGACATAAATATTATTTTGTCATTTAGATAATTCTGACTAAATTATATATTTTTCCAGTAAACTGTAAGTCACATAAAAAAGTTAATATACTGTGAAACTAAGCCACTGTTTTTTATGTTTCGATTTACAAAATGAATTTCGAGTTCTTTTAGTATACTTTAAAAAAACTGAGACTTTTAAGCTAAAACCAACGGCAACCGAAAATAATTTGTTTTTTTGGTGGAACAAAATAAATTCTCATTCAACTAGTACTGTATATACAATAACGGTAAAGTAAATCCAAACTATTCAATAGAATTTTTATTAATTTTTTCAAAATAATGCGTTTTTAAACACTGAAATAATGATAGAGAACAGAAGTAATTTTTTTGTTTCGCAATTCAATTAAAAGCTTATAGTCTAAGACTGAGACGAAATATTCTCTAAAGAATATGAAATGAAATAAGTTTTATTATTCAATCCTATGATTATAATTTTTTTCCTTTTTATACGTTAATTAGATGTTTGCTTGAATGAGCTCTGTTCCACATATAATAATTTCAAATATATATATATATATCATAATTTTAAAAATTTTTTATTAAATTTCTATTGAATAAGATATAATTGAGATATATTTTGTAACATTCATTTATAAAGATTGAATTAGTAAACTGTTTATAGAGATTGAGTTAAAAAATATAGAAATCCAATTTTAAAACTAATTTCCAGTGCTATTCAACCGTAAAATTCGAAATTTATTTGTTTGAATCACGATATTAAAATTTACATACAATTGTTTCGCATTTTCGATTCGATCCGAATGATTGACACGTTAATTAAATCGATGACAAATTCTTTTTAACGCTTACGAGCATTGAATTTTCAAATAGATTGTGGGCTTCTATTATTTAAAAGAGTATTCACGATATTTTCATTTATGATTAGATTTTTTAATAAAAAAATCTGGTTAATAGAAAAACTTGTGATCAAATTTACGATGAAAATTACATAATAGAAAAGAATTGTTATTATTTTAGAGTTGATTTTTTCAAATATACTAGGTATCAATTTTAGCCATCATTTATCAATTTGTTACTCAATCAGAAAAATTGTTTTAACAAATCGAACCTTTTTTGACCACAATTTCAATTATAATAATAACTATAAAATTTTCCATTACAATGACATAATTAAAAAAATAAAACAATGAAATCAAATAAAAAATCGGTTTGGAATACTATCAAACAAAATGAATAGGAAGTATACATTATATTTATGTCATAAGACTTTTTAGCAATTAGTCTTTCAATTATTAGACTATAATTATTAGTTGCACGTAATTTTGAAAAGTACTTATGGATAAGTCCTATGGATATATTTAAAACTTTAAAACGTTTATTTCTCAATTAATATATAATAAGTCACCAATGATTGAATCTATTGATTCTAAAAATATTCAAATTAAATCAATTTAAATCGTTTCTAATTTTATACGTCGATATACTGTAATGAGTTTTTTGTGTAAAGTAAATAAACTCTTTGATCGTTCATTATAATCAAATCATAATTTATAGCTGAGAAAAGGTTTATTGAAACAAGTCATAAATAATATAAGACCATTGGTTATGGTTAAAAAACAAATTGCTAAAACAAAATAAACAAAATTTAAAACTTTAAATGTTTTAGATCTAAAAGCAGAACATTATTGATTGAAATGCTTTAAGATTACAGTATACTGCATGAGTTTAAATAATTTATAAACGTTTTGTTATGTGTAAAATTAAAATTTGTTTTTAATACAAATCAAAAAAGAGAGTGGACGTAGATTTCATAAGAATGTTTTTCTAATGAAAAATGTTTTTTATATCGCTTTTCGATATAAATGGATTTGACGATGTTTAGCTGTTCGTTCGCAGTGAATTAAACTAAAATAGAATTGAGTTTAATTTCAATAAACAAACGTCTTATTATCTTTATAACTTTAATCATCAGTCAAAAATTTTACTAGAAAGTGAGCAATCTATGAATGTGTAATTCTTGTTTGTGATTTAACTGGAAAAAATGATACTAAAGATAAGGCCAAATATTTAGAAAATTTATACACAAAAAACTTCAAATTAAAAAATACCATTTCTTGGCATTGATAATACAATTTGATCGTTAAGTCAAAATAAAAAAGAATGAGATTAAATAAATATATTTATTCTGTTAGTGCTTTAAGAGTTGTTATAAAGATTTAAAATATTTAAAATATTTAAAATAAAAAACAAAAAAATGTAAAAATTTTGACTACAAAACCAATAAAAATGCAAATTATAAAAATATTAATAGTGATATATTATAAAATATTTGTGTGTTAATTTCTTACCTTATTTTCGTAATATAAATCATTTACTATTAAATATTTTCCTAAACAACATGTCAAGATAAAAACTTATTCAATTTATAATTTCTTGGCTCAAGTTTATAGTCATAAATAATAAAAAATAGTTTAGTAATCGTTAGACGATCATGAGTTATGTTAAGCGAATCGCTGAAAACTTTTGAGCGCTCGTTAATATAATGAAAAAGTTAATGAGAGAATTTTCTCGTCGCTTAAACGTTATTTTATATATTTGTTAATGATTCACATACTAGTAAATCAATTTTAGTCGCCAGTGATTTAATCGCAACACATCTAAAAAATATTTCAGCAGTTCTAGTAGCCATAATTAGCCACTTCCTTTTTAACAGTTTCTATACAATAGATTCACAACTTCTCAAATTTGTTATACTGGCGGTGATTTTTATTTTATTGTTGATTGCAATGCCTATCGTTTTCTATAGAATAAGTTACTTATATATTCTTATCTTAAGCTAATTATAAGTTTAATTTAAACAAAATTTATCATTTTAATTTATTAAGAATATTTAAAACAATTAACGCGATATTTGACATATAATATTTTAAAATCATATAGAAAAGCATTAGAATATGATACGACTAATAAAATTTCAGACTTCTTGCTATTCCGAGAAAACATTTAATGAATAATTAACATTTTACAGAAAAATTGCCTTGAAAACCAACATAAAAAATACATTGTATTAGACTACAAAATCATGAATAATTTGAAACCGAGCCAGAAATAGTCATACCCGAACCCAATAAACACCCGCTTGTTATTACTTTAAAGTTATATGTTATAATTAATATATTTTAAATATATTATCTTAATTACAATAACTAATACTTTTTGTTATCAATTAAAATTTAGTATTGTAATGTATTGCTTAATTATAGACTTTATATTAAAGTAAAATCAATTCAGTTATTAAAGTAAATTCAATTATCCCATTAATGAAATAATAAGTTTTCTGGATTTATAACTTTTTAAAACAAAAATTAATTAAAACTTAATTATTAAATTAAGCTCAATAACTTATGTGAGGGCACTTTGGGGTTGGAATATTGTCTTGAATTCTAATTTTATATATCACTTGCATTGTTTCAATCACCTAAATATTTTAATCTATTTAATTTCTTTAACTAATTTACAGTACTTATTTAATAATAAAACAGATATTCACAAAAATAAACAGTTATCATTACAAATAATCATAAAATAAACGATTTCTAAGAATAAGTATGATATTAACTTAAATTGTGGATAATATAGTATGTCATGCATTAATTAAATGTTGTTCGTTATACGGTAGTTAATACGTTTTCAGATATAAGTAAACAAACTTAATTTTATTGAGATAAATGTTTCAAAATTATACTTTTAGATATATGAATAAGCATACAATGAACCGAACTCGAAGAAACACGTTCTTAATAAGTAGGTCTCGAAAGAATTACTAATCGCAAGCATTGATCGGAAGCTTTGATTTAACATGATTACAATATCGCTAGAATTCCATTTTTTGCATTGAAATGATTATTTATTAAATTCATTCGAAGGATATCAAGTTTGGAACTAGTATTTGGGAAATCAACAAAATTAATTTCATGGCAAATTGTGTCGTCTATTATTTTTACTGTTTTTTGGTACCGAAGCTTAATTCAAAATAACTTATTGACTAATGCTTTAAAAATAACGGTATCGCAAAATCTATAAACTATTATTTAACCCAAAGCCATACTTAAAGCAAGATTTTTATGAGATTAAAATTTGTTTTAAGTTATTGTATTACGTTTTTGATTCTATGTTATAAAAGCATTATTATTTATACTCGATTCGCAATTTTTGATCAAAAAATTCAATAGTATTTTTATTCGCTGTTTAAAATCGTGACAATAGATTCAATTATTTTAGTTTGCACTTGATTTTTTGAGCGAACAGTATAAACACAAATATAGTATTTTCTTCCGGTTTGCGAAAAACTTCCTGTTTTGTCTGTGCTTTAGCCAAATTGATTTATACCTAAGGTATGTATGCTCGATAACAATTCGTTAATAGTTTAGTGCCAAGTTTTCGAGTTTTAAAGCATTCAACATTCATTCAACGATTTTTACATAAGATGTCTATTATATCTAAATCAACAAATTAATGAAATGATGATTTTTTGTATTAAACATTAAAAGACAATAATTTTTTAAAACATATTAAATTAATAAAAATATTAAATATGTTGTGTGTACTATGTATTTACAAATGTTCGCACAGATTACCATACGTTTAGAGTTCTAAAGAGCAATATATTGGAATTAAGAATGAAATATCGGTTAAAATAAAAAAGTTTACTCCTAATAATATTAAAACCTAAATGAAATCAAACATTTCTGATCTGATTATTTTGTGAAACATTTCAAGAAAATGCGTTTACTCTGATCCGAATTTGTTCTCTTATTAAGGTTTGCAAAAATTTGAAGTTAATGTAAACAAGCAATAATTAGAATTGAGTGTAAACTATTATTTGATGTAAGCAATAGGTATTTATATCAAAGCGATATAATAATTACAAGTCTGCGCAAAGTTCATTGGCCAGCAAACAGTGATATTTTAGCAAACTTTTAAAATTGCGTAAACATTGCGTACACCAGCGCTAAAATACAAAAGCAATGAAACTTTCGCTGACAGACACTAAAAACGAAATGCAGACATTAGGTAATATAAGCGTATGACCATAACGCCCTATTTTGATGCCCTGTTTCCAAAATAATAATTAAAGAGATATGTGGCGTGAAGTGTTTATATGGAAAAATTAAAAATATTTATGTCTCGTAAAATAAATTGGTTATGAAGTTAAAAATATAAACGTTTAAAATGCACATTAACGCTACCAGATATGAGTTATATTATTTTTTGAGCGTTTTTAAGTTGGAAATTTCATGGATCAAATTACATATGCTTTTTTAGCTATAAGTTAAGGTTTTTTTTTCAAAAAAATCTCGAAGGAAATATTTCGCACGGTAATCGTGTGATAAATTGTGTATACATTGTCGGAGGCATAACAAAAATATCGATTTTAACGGATCATAAAAATTTATTTTCAAACAACAAATTTATATTTAGAAATTTCATATACAGTAGACCATAGCTTTGACTTTTCGGTTATTAAAGCTACGCATACGTCAAACATTATTTGGCCACTAATGGAAAAAACGGATAGATATAAAAAAGTTATTTGTTTATAACTAAATTAGAGTTTGATTTTTAAATAAATTTTATTTTTCATATTCAGTGCAGATCATAAATTTAATTTAACAAATGATGTTTAAAAATGCTCAGAAATACCACAGATAAGTTTGGAACTATTTTCAATAATAAGATTGGGTTAGTTTTTTTGGTTTAGAGATACTACAGGTCAGGTTTATTTGTACGCTAACGCTTAAATTATGTATACAAATGTTTTAGCATTACTAAAATTTGTTAAGAGTATCAGAAATAAATGGTAATTCAATGTGAATCAAGGATTAGCAAAATGAGTAATTAAATTAATTAATCCTTGAAAAACAAATTCGAAAACATTTCTCAAGTTTGACGCCTATCGCTGAAAATATGAAGTAATCAACATTTTTACTACAGTTAACAATATTCTTATTTTTTAAATAAAAATATAAGCCTAATATTCTAAGTAAAAATGAATTCAAATATTTGAAGTATGTTCAAAAATCCAAACAAAAATACTATTATATAATTTTTTTGCAGTTATAATTGTCTTATGCATTATGTAAACTTAAAAAAACTAAACAAAAAAATATGAGAACTATTCGGCCAAAAGCCAAACAAATTGATATATGAAAGAGTGTTTTCCAGTGGTAGTTCGGCACCGGTTTGGCACTATTACATGTTATCAATACCTTACTTGGTTACAATAAAACTTCGTCATAACAGTACAACCACGCATTTTTAACAAAAAGAGTTTTCTAATAAAGAAATAAGTTCTTTGGGACACCAGATCTCGGTATACATACTCGTGCCAAAACTATGTTTATTTTTAATTCTTAATATTTTTAAGTGCGCGCCTATTACTGAGATAATCACTGTGTTTGCAATAACAGCACTTCTATTTCACGATTCACTTCGAAAATAATTGTATTCAAAATTTTTTATGTTGAATTTATTTAGATTGAAAAAGTGGTTAAATAAAATTTCATTTTTGTTAAAATCAAATGAATTTTTCTGGTTTCACACCTTAGAACTTTTTATTAAACTTTTTTGATTTGTGATCATGAATTTATTTTCTACGACAGTCTATGCATTGTTTCTTATCGCTTATAAAAGTTGTTTAGCGGATAAAGTTAATGGTAAGAGTTTTTCAAGACATCAAAGCACAGATTTTCAAATTTACAATTGTTTGCATTTCTAATTTATTTAATTATTCAAAACGATTGGCATTGACTGCAGACTTTATTCCCTCTTATTGTAAGCCATACGATCCGCATATAAATCGAATAGAGTTAAGTGAAAGCGGCAATACATCATCGTTAGTAATTAGAGGATACGTATACGAAGGCTTAAAGTTACCAAAAGGGTTGCACTCGTGTTGGATCAACGTTTTTGGGCCAACAAATGCAGGAATTATAACGACAGCAAAAAAGATTGTGCTCAACGATAACGACACGATCGCGTTTCGCAGCGGTTCCAATCCAACTAAAGTTTGGCAGTCAGACGATGACACTTACGAAGAGATCATCGCAGTTCCGAACGAATACGGAAAGAGTAATATTTACTTAAATTTTACGCTCGGAAGCGGTGTATCGCAACATAACGCAGGCATAGAAATAGTTTTTACTGCTTATAAAAGTAAGTGTTTTTCGGTTTTTCGTAGATTTTCTCATTAATCATTTTCTGTGTTTATTTGTTTCTCCGCAAAACTTTAATTCTTCGCATTCGCTTTCCGATTGAAAAGAAAACAGCGATGACTGCGGATCTGAGTTTGACTGCGACAATGACAGATGCATTTGGTCTGAACTCCAATGTAATGGCTTTAATAATTGCGGAAATAATAAAGACGAAGAGGGATGTACTGGTATTGGGTTGTTATGGATTATTGTTGCATTGATATTAATTATTATAGTCATTGTTGCCATCGCTCTGTTCTTATTGTACAGAAGGTCTAACACTAGAAGAAGAAGGAGATAAAAACGATTGAAAAGCAATCGACTAATAATTGGATGATTTTTGTTAGCTTTGTTTGTTAAATGTGTTTTTGTTACTAATTTGAGATACTTATTACCAGTACTTTAAACGCAGCTTTTATTTATACACAAAATATTATTTCATATACCATACTGTATGTAACGTTATATGTGCTGTTGATATTTAGTTGGTTTATTAAAAGATATTTTATTAAAAACTTTCCATTAGAAAAATTGCATTTTTATAACTAATTTTGAGTTTTATATAATTATACAAAATTTAATGCAATTGTAAAAACTTGATGATTTGTACATTGTTGTGGAATCACATCAAAACCTATAGAACGGTATAACACTTACACGTATTTTGCGATTTCTTTCATTTAATAGTAATTACAGATAACTTACTGACCAATTAATGACAAATAACTTATTTTTTAATAAGGATTGCATTTATTCTGATTCACATTTTATTGCAAATTATTTAATTAACAAAACATTTATTAAATCAAAATTTTATTTTAATAATTTTCAAATCATATAAAAGGAAATCATATTTGAATTTTGCTTTATTTTGCTTTAACATCTTTTCTTCTCCTCTGTTTGTCTTTCCTTCCATACTCTCTCTTTATCGGCTTTTTCTTCCTCCTCTTCTTCGGTACTCTTGTCTCACGCCTTCTCCTCTCTGATTCAAGCAAACGCTCCGCTTCTGTAAGTCTGTCATCTATCTGTCCGATGTTTCTCTCATTTTTCGCGATCCTTTTCTTATTCAATACAATCATTTGTTTGTTGGTTCGTTTCATTATTTTGGAGACAATTTTGCGATAAAAACTTTAAATAAAATATGCGACCGATTGTGTCAAACGAACAATTTATAATGAAATCAATGTTTCCATTCAATTCAATTCAATTCAATTGTTTGTCACAACAATTAATAACAATTAATAACTAAATCGCGTGAAAACAATTTTGATTATAATTAAACGGAAATAAAAGTTCGTTAAATAGTTTTCTCGTGATTTATGAAATAATAATTGAATTGAATTATTCAATGATTGGTTAGAAATCGCATTAATTGTTGTGATTGCATATATAATTGTGAATTATTGTAAAGTATTTTAACGGAAATAACAGTAAATAAGTTTTTAAAATCTCATTTTCGGGAAATAAAATTTAAAATAGTTTAAATTCATTTTGGAAGGAATTAGAATATTTTAAAAAATATCCAATAAAGAATGAAAGACGCATTCCATAATTTTGCCATGTTTTTTGTAATTCATATCTAATAATATATATTTAACACAAACATAATATATATGCCAAGAAAACATTTGTATATACTGTCAAATCGTATCAATTGCTGAGCTTATCATAAAGTAGTTTACGAGAATTTTGCGTTACAAAATTATGACCTTAAATAATGGCATTGAGAATACGGCACAATGTTTCAAATACTACCCATTTTAAGAACTTAATACTTCTTTAGCAATAATTATTTAATTGTAAACTTTAACTAAGTTTTTAACAAAGTTATTCTATTGAATTGTTTTTTGTTTCGTTCCCAGAATAACCGAGCATTAACTCCCAAAAATCAGTGTTAATCATACTAAATGCAAGGAAATAGATTGTTTGAGGTTTGAGGCACCAGTTTTAAAGAGATGAACGTTGCTGTGCCAGAAACTGAAATTTATTTATATTTATGATGTAATTACGCTTCAGTGTCATTCAGTCTCGCGTAACGTTTATGCGCATCTCTCTAACGATATTAACCACTCGATAATCAGTTTTAAATTTTAGTTAAACAAATATAACAAATATTACTGACATCTTATTATTTAAAAAGTAAAACCAAAAAAGAATTGAATATTAGATTATTTTGAATTTTATTTTAGAATATTATTTTGATAATAGATTTTAAGTTTAAGAAATTTAAGCATTTTTGTTTCGCCAAATTATGAATCTTTTAGTGGCATATGTTAACATTCTAGTGATCGCATTCGCTGCACAATTATCTATTGGCACAGTAATTGAAAGTAATTATTGATTTTTTAAATTATTGTTATTCGTTCCTAATTTGCAAACTTTTTTTTAAATTCTAATAAATAAATGTTTGTCAAAAAAATGTATTTTTGTCTCAAAAAGTTTTTTTTTGTTGTAAAGACTTTATTCCAGAATATTGTGCACATCAACAATATCAGCAAAAACTGAATACATATGATCTTAGCAGTGGTGGAAATAACTCAGTGCTTATTCTCAGAGGAAACGTGAGAGAAGTTTTAAAATTGGCCGAAAAAGAGCGTTCGTGTTGGATAATAGTGTACGCACCGCCATATACAGGACTCGCCACTAAAATTAAGTACATCTCACCGAATGTGAATTTGACGGTCAACTTAAAAAGTGGTTCCGATCCCAGTAGAATCTATCAATCGAGCGATGAAAACATTTACGACGAAATCGTAACGAAGCCAAGTAGCAGTAAGAGTGACGTATATTTACTTATTGCGCCCAAAAGTGCCTCAAAATCTGGTGATAATTCTGATATTGAGATATCTATAACTGCGTTTAGAGGTAAGCGTTAATCTATTCATATTTCTTCGTAAATATATGCGATTATTTTATAAAAACTATTTTGATTTTACAGATAAAACTGAAGGATTCAACTGTGGAAATGATTTTGATTGCGAGAATGGACGTTGTATTTGGTCAGATCTGCATTGCGATCGATTTGATAATTGCGGAAATAATAAAGACGAACACGATTGCAATAACGAGTCGATAAGCAATCAATCATTTTCGCCTACAATTCTAATTGTTATATTAATTGCAAATCTTATTTATTGGTTAAAATAAATATTTAATACAATTAAATCTATTTAAAAAATACAACCATTGAATTATCAAAAATTGTTTGGTTAAAAAAATTAGTTTATGTGATTTATATGATAATTTGGCGATTTTAAAGCGTGAATTGATAATTAGTTCAATTATAAACTTACGTGATTAGATTTTTAGTATTTAACGTTAAAACATATCCGCAATAATTACCAAATACAGGTAGTAATTAAACTATTAACCGAAAATGTAATATTATTATTAGCAAAGATATTGTTCACACGCAATGACCTATAAAGCCAAACGCGATAAATAATTTTAGCGACAAACTATATTTTACGCAATAATTTAACACTTATTGAACACAATTAATTTATTTAAAACTCACAATTAAAATAATAACATTTATATAAATTAAAAAACTAATATAACTTTCATCTTAACATTGATAAATCTGGGATAAAAGGTATATCTTATATAATGTATAAATAATATCACATACAACTCTCGACGATTAGTCAATTTAAGAAGTCTTCGAGTTCTGTTTTAGACAATTGTTTCGATTGTTTAGTTTGCGTGTTTGCGTCATAAAACTCTCCAAATTCATTATTTTGATTGGCAAAACCAAATTGGATGTTATTGTTATTATTAAAACTCGATGGCATTGTTTGCCAGCTATTATTAACCATAGGATTAGTCGATGAACTCATCATAGTTCGTATCGGTTGTGTTGATGATTGAGATGAAGATTTTTTAATGTCAGGAATTACTATGCTATCAAATGCGGTTAAATTTGGACGTATTTGTGGAGCGAAATGCGATTGAACTGGAAATGTTTGCGTTTGTGTTTGATAGTGAAGTGCATTCGATCCGTTAAATTGACTATTAATAGGACTAGTATACGAATTTAATGCGGAATTATATGATGCAATGTTATAATTTGGCTGTTGTGACGGTTTATTAGTCGAGTTTAATGATAACGACGATAGATTGGAATTTATTAGCGTTGATGTCAAGTCTTTTGGTTTTGTCGGTTCCACTCGAGTAATAGGCTGTGACACAAGTGGCGTTTGAGTTTTAAGTCTTTCGCTCATTTCTTTTTCTTTAACCATTCGTTCTTTATCTTCTAATGTTAGAGAAGTAGTATTAACAGAATTGAATGCTACTATTTTCTCAGTGGAGTTAGAATTTGTCAATGAATTAATATTCGTGGGATTGTCATAACTCGATGCGCTAAAATTAGTAAACAGCGATTGTTGCTGAACCTTAATTGAGTTCAATTGTTCCAATTTTACGTTATGTTCTTCCTCTATTCTACTCAACATTTCTCTGATTAGAGACATGATAGTCTGAAACTGTAAACAGTAAAAATTAATAGATATAAACTTAGAATGAAATATGATGTCACACCTGCTGTAATGTTAATCCACTCTCTATAGAAAGAGGAACCAAATATGGAACAACTTTTGTTGCCATAACTTCCTTAGTAATGCCTAATTTGTTGCTATTCATCGATATTTTGTAAATACCTTTAAATAAAAATAATATGTTTAGAATAAATACTAAATTAGATAATAAGTTATAAAAACAATTTTAAATAAGTACATACCAATAGTGGCCATTATAACAGCGGGTTCTTTAGATGGAACCTGCGATAATATTGGAAAAACTTCATCGAGAACTAGCCATTTATCCAAATGTTCCAATATTTTTCCAACACATAGCAAGCAATTAACGCGAACCGATAATAATTTCGTCCCCAAAACCAACTTTTTAATTCTCGGCAAAAGCGCATTCTTCATAGCCGTGTAATCAATCAAATGAGCTAATGATGGAATAATACTAAGACACAATTCCTGTATTTGTTGCGCATCCGATTCCAATGAACGATAAATTAAAGGCAGAATTAGCTCCTTAATGGCATCGGGTTGTGATTTAAATTTTGAAACTAAAAATTCCATGTTTTGCATTAAAATGATACCGATTTGAAGCGGTTCTTTCATTTTAAATACGGTAATCAGTTCAGGCATAATCCATTTTTGAAACTCTTTATCTTCAGTGTCGTTAGCGATTAACAATATGTTGGGCAAAACGAATGGAACCATATCTGGGTTAACGAACTCTTTCGCCAGACCTGAAACTACGCGTTGAAGTTTAACACGTTTTGGCATTCGAGATAAAACTTCTGGTAAACCTGAATACAATAAATTATGAGTTTGTAATACAAATTAAATTTTTGGCGTAATATACAGTAATAACATAAATAGTATTAACGTTAGAAACCTTTATAAAAATGGGATTTTTGCAAATTATCCCACTGATACAGTGCATCGAGATATTGCAATGTTTTCACTAGAATGTCTTCAAAGAAATGTAATTTTGTGAACTGATGCGCGTCTGGTCTCAATGCGGTGTCTATACTCAGTAACATTTTGATATGACTGCGCGAATCTTCTGGAATGCAATTAAACGTTGATTGTGGTAACATTCTTAACTGTTCCACTCTCGAAGCATTAACAACACCACCAGTTGGAAGCAATAGCTTTCCCTTATTATACAAAGTATAGGTCAGCAAACCAAGTGAAAACATATCCGCAGAACTGTCGACAAGTGTCACAGTTTTACTCATAAATTCTGGTGGAATATAATCATAATTGGGTGCAATTAATGGTGGAATTTCACTATTATTAAGTATATTCAATTGAGGAAATTTAAGCGGATTTTCGTTTGGGTTAACAGTTTGCGCACAAAAATCAAATGACGCTATTTTCCAAACACCGTTTCGGTTCACAACAATACTTTCAGGCGATATATTTCGATGAATCATTTTCACGTCGTTATGCAGAAACGCTAAACCTTCCGATATTTGCAATAAACCATATTTAATTTCAACGTCAAATAAATCGAAGTTTTCAGCACATTCTCCAACATTTGGTATATTTTCGCGTTCGCCTAAAAGATTCGCTAGACTTGCCGTTACCTAAAAAATATAAACAAATTTAAATATGGTATAACACTATTAACAAAAATAGAGAAATACCGGTTCAGTAGCGAATGCCAGCGAATCCCTGCTCTCTTCGATCGCGTGCTGAACCGTAAGTATCGCCGGATGTCTTAATCGTGTCAACTGTGACACCGCTTTTCGCAAAAACTCCAAAATAAGTTCTTTATCTTTCTTGGAGTATCGGTCCAAACACTTCTTGTCGAACACGAATAGCGCCGCATCTTCTTTCGTACTCTTCTTAATGGCATCAAACACTTTCCACACGCAATTTGGTCCAGCAGTGGCCACCTGTCCGATCATATCGTACTCTCGAGTGAGAGCATTGCCTGGAAGTGCTGTCGAGATATTGCTCGTCACCTGATATACGGTTGACGACACTCTGTCCCGAAGTTTACTCAACACTGACTCCATATTCATGTTTGCGTTTATTTTGGTAATTGTTTACTTTTATTTGGCTATTGTATTGAGTGTCAACCACTCTATGACCTCATTTATAATCTGATTCATACACATATGTTATGTCACTATAATATAACTTATTATACAGTATTTTAATTACTGTTAGACTGTTCAATACTGTAATGAGTTTTCACGCTTACGTCACGCCGTACGTCATACATACGTATGAAATCATATTCATTCATCAATTACGTCACACATATGTTTTTAAATAGACTGTTACTGTAACGTTATAATTAGACCCCGGATTTTTTGTTAAAACAAATTTGTTTTTTTTGTTGTTATTTTGTTATTTAAAATTATATATTTTGTTGAAACCAAAAATTAATTTTTTCATCACTTATCATTATAAAAAGTTATAAGTATCACAATAAAGACATTTAGACTTTTTTAAAAATTCAATGGGAGCAGTAAACTCATAGTATTTAGAACAATTTTTTATACAACGAACCAAAATTTTAAAAATCGATTTATTTTCTTTGCACAAAGAACACCCCCTCAAAGAACTAAGCGATTTTAAATTATAATTTTTTGAAAATTTGACCAAATTTAATAAATTTCTTGAGTATTAACTACTTTTTATTTATTCTTACATAAATTTTTGTCAGTAAAATGCATTTTATAAAATTTTTGTTGTAAAAACAATTTTTGGTAAAATTTTGTTGTTACAAGAAGATTTTGGATTTAACAAAAAATCCGGGGTCTAGTTATAATATTAATTGATTGGTTTTTCCCGAAATACTTTGATCATTAATTTAATATTTATTTAACAAATATGAGTGATATCGTAAAACATTCGTATAACGAAATATATGCCAAAAGAGTTAATCAGGTAATCATCGTTTAATAAATACGCATAAATCTCATAAAATAATATTAATAATTGATAATTAATAGTTGGATTCAGTTTTTCTCGATTACGAAATATCATCGATTTTTCGATCAAAACTCGCTAACATTAAGGTTTGTTTGAGCAAAATTACTGTTATTTATTTGGTGAATAAATTAAACTGATTTTGATTTAGTGTTTGAACAAATATGAGTCCGAATTTGAAGCATTAATTAAATTGTATATTTGGTGGCAAACTATACGCAAAAATAGTCAAACTATTGGACAATCGTTACTCAAATTACGCTATTATTACACAAAAAACACCGCAAACGTAACCGAAATTCTAACCACTCGTCAAAAGTATTCAATCGCTTTGTTTGAGATTGTTTTTCCATGGATCGGACAGAGATTAGAAAATAGTTTGCGATACAAACGCGTATCGAATGCTATCGAACTGATTCGCGTGTTATACTCGACACTCGATTTCCTCAATTTGCTCGTATTTATACGCAACGGTCGATATCGCACTGTTTGCGAGCGATTACTGTGCTTAGAGTGTGGCATCGAATCGCCTAAAAATAACAATCAGTACAATAGTTTAAATTATGGTTACATGAATCGGGAACTGTTGTGGCACTCATTCGCCGAATTTCTCGCATTTATATTACCGCTCATTAATTTTTATAAACTTCGAAATACAGTTATGAATTTTTTACGCACTCAACTGTTTAGCAGCGCTGATACTATCGTATCTAATATTAATGAACGAGTTATGAGTGATTTAAAATGTTGTGGAATATGCGATCAGTGGCCGATAGACGCGCATGAGTTCGGTTGTCGACACGTGTTTTGTTACTATTGCTGTATGAGTCAGTTTCTATCGGATCGAACTAACTTTAAATGTCCCATTTGTTTTTTTCGTATCGATTCGATCGATAATATTCGAAGAGTCAAACTTAGTATTTTATAATTTTGTATACATTTATTTAGTAATTAAATTTGTTCTACAATTTGTATACTTTGTTACAATATTTGTTTTTTTGTTACATTATATTTACGATTTGCATTACGACATTTGAACTGAATTTTATTCATAATTTGTAAACTTTTATAAAGAATTTTGTTGAAAATTGTCATGTTTTTTTATATTGGTACATAAAAGTAAAAATTTGAGCATTAAATCAAATATATAAAATATTTTGAATACACGTCGAGTTACCTTGAGCTAAGCCGATATGTAAATCAATATATTTTAAAATTTTGAAAACTATCCCTTTGGAGCTAATAAGTAAGGCTGTGAAAAATCGGTTAGAAAAGTGTTAAATTTCGGTCGGTTATCGGTTAGAATTATCGCCCAATTTCGGTTAAGGTTTCGGTTGACATTTTTATTAACATAAACAAATAAAATTATCGAATATTATATAATTCGATATATTTAGGGATAAATATAAGTATTATTGCAAAATAAAACTTAATTTAACGTATAAATTATTTTTTTAAATTTGCAAACAATTTTAATAAATATTTTAGGTTAAATAATAATTAAGTTTCTTTTAATTATCTTACTTTTATAATTTTTCATGAACACATTTTTAACTTATTTAATAAAATTATTGCAGTAAATTATATTACAGGTTAATAAAATTTGAAATTTATTGTAAAAACATATGTTTTAGTCTTAATTTATAAAATTCGGTTGAAATGTTAAATTTCGGTTAATTCGGTTAGAAACCCCTAAATTCGGTTTTTTCGGTTTAAAAATTATTTTTTTTAAAATTACATAATTTAATATAAATAAAGTGTAAAACTAGTTTAACCGAAGTTTTAATCTTTAAAACTTTTTCGGTCAAAACCGATTTTTCACAGCCTTAATAATCACTAAGCATACAAGCGATATCACTAGCATTTATTTCGATAGACTTTAATTGTGGTAAATATTAGTGAATATATCTTTGAAATCATTTTAATTAATCATTGTTTGATAGAATTTCAAATGTTTTATATTCACGCAATTTTTCAATAAACCAATATTTTCGCATATTTCGTAACGATATTCTATACATAACTTTTCAATCGAATCAAATCCATGACTGAATACCTCATATAATGGTACATTTAAACCTTCAATAACTAATCCCTTCAATCGTTTATATTTTAATCCAATCTGTTCTAACTAGTGATGAGGCTCAGGTTCCAGAGGTTCCGGCTGGAACCTGAGCCTAAGCCTGAGCCTCGATTTGAAAACCTGAACCTGGAGCCTCAATTAAAGTAAGAGCCTGAGCCTGAACCCTAGTCTCCAACCTTGAGCCCGAGCCTAGAGCATCTGTGAATTTTTTTAGATGAAAAAATGTTCTATTTAATATCAAATGACACAATAGAACTTTTGTAATGAACAATAC
>JAQGAW010000772.1:0-24458 GCA_034698025.1 Phthiracarus crinitus
ATCTTCTCGTCGGTTTCCAAGTAAACTTTTAATTGTTAAAATCTTTATTACAATGATTTGAATTCGAAAAGCATGAATGAAATTTCCGATCAATTAATATCAATAAAAAAATCGAATTTTTAAATTGATATTCTTATTAATCAAATTTTGTTTATTACAGTCTTCACGTCGGTTTCCCAGTAAAATTTTAGTTTTTAAAATCTTATTAATAATGAATAGAAATCGAAAAACACGAAAGAATTTTCCGGTCACTTTAAATCAATAAGAAAAATTGAATTTTTAAAAATAATATTCCCATTAATCAAATTTTGTTTATTACAATCTTCACGTCGATTTTCCAGTAAAATTATTAATGATATACTCTTATATATATTGAATAGCAATCGAAAAGCATCAAAGAAATTTCCGATCAATTAAAATCAATACGGAAATCGAATTTTTAAAATGATATTCCCATTAATCAAATTTTGTTTATTACAATCTTCACGTCGTTTTGCCAGTAAAATTATTAATGATATACTCTTATATATATTGAATAGCAATCGAAAAGCATTAAAGAAATTTCCGATCAATTGAAATCAATAAGGAAAATCGAATTTTTAAAATGATATTCCCATTAATCAAATTTTTTGTATTACAATCCTCACTTCGGTTTCACAGTAAAATTTTAGTTTTTATAATCTTATTAATAATGAATGGAATTCGAAAAACATTAAAAAAATTTCGATTAATTAATATCAACAAGAAAATCAAATTTTTAAAATAATATTCCATTAATCAAATTTTGTTTATTACAATTTTCACGTCGGTTTCCCAGTAAAATTATTATTGATATACTCTTATATATATTGAATAGTAATCAAAAAGCATGAAAGAAATTTCCAATCAATAAGGAAAATCGAATTTTAAAATAATATTACCCTTAATCAAATTTTATTCAACATTTTGGAATATTCAATTCTATTATACTTGTTTATGAACTTAAAATAAATCTTTAACATTTTTATTTCATTGCAAGATTAATATTGTTAGAAGTTATAATGAGCATTGGTGTAAAATAATTTCAATAAATTATTTTCAAATTTTATCCCAAAATTTCTTTTCTCAAAAGCTTTCTTATATGAATTAAATTATGTTTTATATACATACAATAAGGAACATTACAATTAATCTGCTGACAATGTTTTGCGTTAATACAAAAATTATATATAAAGTTTATGCAAACTGGACAGCCGCAGATCTGTCGATTTAACAATTTAAATAGTTTTTCTTTACATTTTATCGCGTAGTTTAATATTATTTTTATTCTCTGACACTTTGTAAGCCCACAAATGTATTGACATTGAGTAGCATGTACAAAACTTTGTAAAAAAAGCTGTTTTGATAATTCTTGTTGTTCGTTAGTTGAGTTAGAATTCATGCAAAAAAATTCATCTCTTAAAACATCTAAATTCCAATTTGTTACTTCATCTGTAATTGTTTGAAAATTGTTTGAAATATAAAATTCTTTTATTTGATCTTATAAATACCTAATTTTGCTAAATTAGCGATACTTGTGAAATCGTGAAATGGCATTTCTGATTAAAACCTTATAGTTTTTTAACTAAAATTTAATAAAATGAAAAATTAAATTTTTTTAAAAATTATAGGTGTTACTTACTTTTATGATTTTTGTTCATTAAACACGAATAAAATCTAAAAAAAATTTAATATTTTATTTTTGATTCATATAATTGCTGACAATTTTTTGTTTTATAGATTTTTAATTGTATTAATCAATTTTAGTATAAACTTGTTTAAAATTTAGCCCAGTAAATCTGGTTAAATGAAAATTATAATAAATTATAATAAACAAATAATTAAATAGTTATTTAATAACTTTTGTTTGTTGTGTAGAAGAAATACCAATATGTTTTAATTTTCAAAACTTGTTAACAAGTAATATAACGATAATCTTTCTTTGGATCTAATTTAAATTAATAACTGGCAGAACTTATAAACACAATTTGTAAACTTTATTTGAGTAGGAACAATAGTTAAAAATACGTTATACTGATGTATCTTTAATTTAATATCAAATAGATAAACAAGAAAATTTAAAAAATATGTCAAAAATATAAATTATATTTTTGAGAAATAAATTTTTTTATTAAAAATTTCTAATATTTTATTTAACTATTTTTATAATTAATTCAAAATAATAAATAATAAAATTACAAATTTCTAATATTTCTTTCATATATAAAATTAACAATAGTTATTAAATACTTTATACTAAAGTTTCTTTAATAAAATGTCATATAAACAAACAGAAGCTATAAAATAGTTAAAAAATATGTTTAAAAATTTATATTTTTGAAAAAGAATTTTTTAACAAAATTGTGTAATTTTTTAATATAATAAAATTATAAAAATAATTATATATGTAAGAAATTTTAAAATTTGTAATTTTTATTATTATTAAAATTTTTCTTTGAATTATTTTTAAAAATAAAATTTAAATGGAAAAAGAAAATTTTACAAAAAATATAAAGTAATAATTTGTTTTAAATTCACCGATTTAAGTTAATTTTGTATAAATAAGCATATTCCTTGATTTTAATGCTATTTTTCAATTCATAAAAAAATTAATTTTGCGCAAAATTTTGGTGTTCGGATTATAGTAAACAGATTATAGCAAAGAATTATATTTTCGCTATTGAGATGCTATAAACTTTATCATACGCTAATTAATTAATTATTCTAATTTTAAGATATATATCTTCTTATTTCAAAATTTTTTTATTTCCTTCTGTTAATGCAAATAACAAATGCTAACTACCTACTAAAACTAATCTATCATAATTTATTTAGTAAACCCATAATTTTGTTCCACCGGTATAGCCATTTCTATCTATATCCAAATGTTGAATAATATTTTTTCAAATTATTTTACATTAGGAAAATTTGCAAGTATACTGCATAATATTTTTAAGTCTTGTATTTTTTTAATTTGATCAAGGTATTAATTATGATATTCTTATTCGATTTAGTAAAACATTTATTTTTAATACCACTTTAAATATTTTTACGGTTACTCAGCATATAGGCTAAATAGATGATAGCTAGTGACACTAGAGCGAAAGATTTTGACTCCAATCCAGACTGTAATAACATTATTCCAATTTATTTTATTTTCGCTATCATATCATTAGCGCTCATGTCGCGCACTTTTAAGTTATTAGCTTACAAAATTTTCCATCTCGCTTATGTAGCTTTCATGTCTTTCGTTTAAGTGCTTGGATTACTCGTAACTTCAATTTATTGTGTTTTACTAATGAATATAATTTATTTTTAAGAAATTAACAAATTAAAAAAATTCATCTAAAATAATTTTTGGAAAATTGATGTATAATTTAAGTTTGAAATCAGACAA
Organism: Phthiracarus crinitus; assembly: GCA_034698025.1. Taxonomy (NCBI): domain Eukaryota; kingdom Metazoa; phylum Arthropoda; class Arachnida; order Sarcoptiformes; family Phthiracaridae; genus Phthiracarus; species Phthiracarus crinitus. The sequence continues at coordinate 3,416 of JAQGAW010000772.1, forward strand.
AAAATTTCATGTTGTTTTAAATGTTTTAAAAATAAATTTTTAATATAATAATCAATAATAATTAAACCAATATTTTATTTTATCATTCAAGTAAAAAACATTTATGAATAATTTTTAATATAAAATTTTTTGTATTAAACTAATTAAAAGCAACAGTAACTTTAACATATATGCGCTAATGAAAAGCGGTTGTAACTTATAAAATAGTTTTCTATTACAATTTATTTTATGCTTCATAATATGTTTTCAAAGAATAAATAATATTTACGACGTTTTATAATTCGTTTTACGTTACTAATTATATTTACATAAACAGAATTAATATTTTATAAAAATTTAACAAAAAAATAACCTATAAAAAGATAATAAATAATTTTTTATAATTTTGAAAAGTATCTATATAAATTAAAGTTTTTAAAAAGTTTTTCAATTAAATAAATTTTGATTTTTATTCGTAAAAATATTCGTTTCCATATATAAGATATAGTTCTTATATTTATTAAAGAACTTTTAAATTTTTAGATTTCATCTAAGATGAATTTAAAAAATATTATTAATGATAAATTAGTAAATCAATATTCAGATAAAGTTAAAAATTGGTCACATTTAAATAAGTCAAATTTATATCAATCGAAAATAAATTTAACTAACATTTGGGAATTTAAAGGAATAAGAATTGAAAATGTATTTTTTAAAAATAAAAAAGTTTTATATAATTTTTTTTCAAAATTTGGGGAAATTGAAAAAATATTTGTAACCCAAACTTCAAAAAACATTATAATATTTTATAAAAATTCAAAATCATCTATAAACGCAATTGAAAATTTACAAGGAAAAATACTAAATGGATATTATTTAAATTCAAATGAAAAACATCTGAAATTATACTTTACACCATCAAGCGATCAAACATTTAAAAAAAATGATAATTTAAATCAAAGTAACGAGTGCTATTATTGGAGAACCACAAAATGTAAATTAAAGGATGAATGTCCATTAATTCATATCAAATGCAATAAACAAATAGATCTTCAAACATGGATGAAAGCTTGAATCGAAAATTTCATATTGATGAAATTCGAATATCTTTCCAAAAATTGTTTTAATAACTGAATTGCTTTCTTAGAAAATTTAATTTTTCGAGGACAGTTTTATGTTAATGATTGTATATAGTTCCTAATAATTGTGTAAAAATACAAAAAAGTTTCGAATTAAATTAACTCTATTTTTTAAAATGATAATGGTGTGTTTTTAAAATTAAATTTATGTTATAATTTAAGTTATTACAAGTTCATAAAAAATTATTTAACATTGATTTCTAAAATAATATAACAAAAACTATTAGTTTTAATCTCATACATTATCTATTATTCAATACTATAAATTTAAAAATTTGTTAGTTTTTACATATATCGATCAAAATTTACTATGCAATAAATGAATAATGTGTAATTGATTTAGACTCTTGTGATGAGTATTTAATCATTTAATAAAGATAGTCGATCCAATCATGTTATCTCTGTATCCAGGCGTTTAGTAAATCATGAGTATTATATGGTGTATGGTATTTTGTGTTCGGTATTTTAAGAATTAATAAATTATTATATATCGTTGTTAGTTAAGATTTCAATATATTTTGAAGAAATAATTATCAGTAATTTTCCCATACATTTTTTAAACGTTTTTAACCAAATTAACAAAACTAAATAAATATTAATAAATATATCATAAAAATAGTTCTACACCGTCTTTTATATTCATGGTATTGTTTTTTATAAACTTTTAAATGTTAAGTTAAACCAAATAATTCTATTTTTCTTAATAATTCATTTATTACTCTTGATGTGTTTAGTCTTAATATTTCTTCTTTTTTTAATAAAAATTTATTTTGTAAATCGTTTTGTAAATATATAATTTTATCAAAGTTTTCATAAGTTATAACTTTCAATTCACTTTTATTTAAAATACCACAATTTACTTCAAAATGTAATTTTAATGTTTTAATTAACCAAATTGCATCTTTTAATGACAGTTCAATACTACTAATAATCTTATTTGCTATGATGTTTTCAAATAATACAAAAAGAAATTCATTAAACTTAATAAGTCTTAAACGAACCAAAGATGAATCATTTCGTATACCCAAACATTCACTTAATAAGATTGTTCTCATTCCTATAAAATTTTGTTAAAAAATCAATTATAAAATATTCTTTATATTTATTTTAGAAAATATATTTTTTTGAATAAGTAAAATTTTTAAAAAATATTAAATAAGATTGGATTTTATTGATCTATTAAAAATAATTTTAATAAACATAAATTTATATTTTTTTCTTTTTTTTGTTAATAAATTATATATTTCGTACCTATTATGGGTTAAAAATACTGATTATTCATATTAAAAAATATAATAAATATTTTTATTATTCATAATCATTTTAAAAAATCTTTGTAAATAAAGATTTTTATATCTGATAAAACTAGGTAATTTAATTGAGACAGGCGATTAAAATAATTTTTTGGAAAATTATGCTAGAAATAGATATAAATAATTTAATTTAGTAACTATCTTTATAAATTTTTGTTTTAGTCGTTATCATATGTTAGTTTTCTGCAAAATATAGTATTTCCTTCAAAATCTTTTTTTATTTGTTAGTTATACAATTGTTTTAAGATATACATAGCTATTTAAATCAGTATTTTGTATAATGAATGGAATCATCAATGATTTAATTGTAAAATTTATCGTAATTTTTTTTAGAAAACAAATTTATTTCTTATTTATTAAATGCCACATTATCCAAATCAATTTATATCTAAAAAATTAAACTTAAAATATTTGTGCAATTCTTACTCCTTGATTTTATTGTAAAATAAGGAAATACCTATATAGGAAATATAAGTAAATTAAGAAAATCTGATTTCATTATTTAAATAATTTGGTATAGGGTTTTATTAAAAAATTTAAAATAAATAAACCTCAGTATATTTAATGAATTTAACTTTTATGACATAATCTAAATTTATTCATTAAAAATAGCAATTAAATAAATATTTTATGTCAGAAATAAATCAACTAAATAGAAGTAATTAAATTTAATTAAAATTAATGTTTCTTTGTCATATATTTGAAATCAACATTTATAAGTACGTACCTTTAATTTTCATGGCAAATTGTTTAAACTTATTTTATTTAATAAATTTGTTTTCATAATTTGTTTATTTTTGTATTTTCATAGTCAATAACTTTACGTTTTATTCTTAATTATCAAAGAAATACATTTAGTTTAATCATTAACCTCAAATAATTACTAAATGTTTATATTTAATTTTAAATATTTATTATCAAATAAATGTTTTCTGAAAAAAATTAATAAAATTATTTAACCTATTTTTTCTTTTTATTTTGTTATTTAATATTTAAATTGATTAATATAAAAATTATTAAAAACTTGTTTCAAAGTTAAAAAATAAATAATTATTATATGTCATATGTATATGGAATAAAATGTTGAATGAGCAATGTAAACAAATACAAGAATTTTATTTAAATAATGAAATGAAAAGTATTCTACAATTAACAACATCATCTTTATTACCATCATCAGCTGATTCACTTTTATCAAAATTAGGCAATTTTTATTCTGAATCTGTTAGAGTACCAACTTCATCACATGTTGCTCAAATAGTGGGTAAACAAGGTGCTAAAATTAAAATTATACGTTCAAAGTATAATACTTTTATCAAAACACCATTTCCTGGTGATGAACCTGTATTTGTTATAACTGGATGCAAAGAAAATGTTATTTTAACAAAAGAAGAAATACTTAATGCTTCGGATTATTTTTCTGCAAAACAACATGAAAGAGAATTTAAATGTTTGAACAATCGAATATTTCCATATTCTTTTTATATGTTTTTAGAGGTTCCATTTGGATATGTTGGTTTAATTGTTGGAAAAAATGGATGCAATATAAGAACTGTGCAAATGAAAACAAATACATTTATCGATACACCAAAATGTTATGATCCTCCTATTTTTAAAATCAAAGGACTTCAAATACAAGTTAATAAAGCTATTTCGATGATAATTAATTATACAAATAATAAGACAAAAATGAACTTTGAAAAATTTTATATAAATGAAAATGAAGTTAAGTTAGTTATTAGTTGGAATCAAGAAAATATATCATGATAAAATATTTATTTAGGAAAATCTTGTAAAGTTTTTCTTTAGTCTTATATTTTTTATAGAAATTAACTTTTAGTTAACTTTGTCAAACTGAGCTATTGGATTTGGCATGTCCGTAAGTCATTTGGTATTACTATATATTTATAATTATTAAGGGATTTTTCTTTATATTAAAAAATTTAATTGATATATTTTCTGAATATTGTATCCATATTTTAGTGAAAGATGTCATAAACTGTGCTAAAAATAGACCAAAAATTGACTAATACTAATTAAAAAGCTTATAATAATCTAAACCTAACAAATAATAAACTATGAATGACATAAAAGTTTGTTAGAATAATCAAAATTGGATTTTAAATCTATTTATTGATAAATTTCTATTATATATAAAATAAAATTTTGTACCAAATCGAAAACGAAATCATTTTCACTTATATAATACTTTTTAGTGTTCGCTTGACTCGACGAAAGCTAAAACAATTGAATTAAAATTCACAATAAAATCAATGAAGTTCTATTTACAAAAATATATTATAAAATGTTTTCATTATTTAGTAAATTAATAACTTCTTAAAACAAAAAAAATATAGTTATGCCACATTTAAATTAAAATTTAAAAAGGGAAAAATATTTATATATGACTAAACTATTAAATTAATTTAGAAACTAACACTAAATTAGATCATTTATTATATTAATACTTTTTCTTGTTTTATTTTAGTATTATATTAAAATCTTTTATTTAAAATCTTATTATTTCGTTTTTAGCTCAAATTATATTAAAAATTATTTCATTCTATTTTAAATAGCTTATCTATATCTTTTTAAATTTTAATTACAAACATATTCTATAAATATGTTTTTTATTCAATTGAAAATAACTTTTGTAATAATTAAATTCAATAAATTGAATAAATATTCATTTATATTTAAAAAATCGTAAAAACATTTAATTTAGTTAATAATAGCTGGTTGTATAAACTCCCATTCATTGAACTTTGATTTAAAGTCTGCTTAAAATCTTTAAAAATAAAAAATTTTTTTCTTTATTTACTTGGGGAAATCATATACAAACTATTTAAAGATAAAATAAATTTTTTAAATAAATAGTTCTTTTTTTAATGTGTGCTTAATAAATAAATCAGGAATTAAATAATAAAAAAATTTATTAATATTTAAATAAAGAAAAACTGATAAATTATTGTATTATCTTATTTATTTAAAATAAATTATCTATTTACAAAATTTTGCAAATTTTTTTCTTAATTGAAATATTTTTGCAGTTAAAAACATGTGAAAAAATTTCTGATTCTTGAATAAACTTCTTGTAATTATCTTTAACTGTATAATCTTCGATATTATAATTGACGCATAATGACTAAAAATAAAATATTTTAATATTTATTAAACTACTTTTAATTATACCTGAACTAAGGATATAAAGAATAACTGATCATTATTTATTTTAAGTCCTGGTAGTGTAAAACTTTTGTATCGACCATGATTTTTATAAGTTTTAAAAGCTATATTGAGAGCAATACTATCTACCAATAATGGGAATATTTGATTATTTTCATTTGCCTTTTTGAAAAAAATTTATTAAATTAAATTTTTTTTGTAAAATAAAATATTTACATTGTCAGTTTCATATGCGGAACAGTTAAAAGTTTTTTTATTTGCAATAAATCTGTCTTCGAAATTATAATTTATGTGTACAGCTTTAATTATTTCTTTTGCAAATAAAAACCCTAGAATTCCAAATTGTACAGTTAATGGAGCAATATAATCTTTGTTTAAATATAATATAAATGAAGTTGGTACTACAATGATATGTTCATCTGGATGGTATTTTATAAATAAATCATTTTGCATAACCTCCCAATATCGTTCTATATCGGAACCATTTGATATAAGAAGCATTTCATATTTCAAATTAAAAAATTTATTGGCATTTATAATATTTTGGTAAAATCGTGTGTGAACATCAAAATGTTTGTATAATAAACTCATTTTTGCATTATTTATTACAATTTTAGGATAACCAATTAAATTTTTAAGTTGTTTAATCTTTTCTTTTAGCGTTGTTGGTATTTCATTATCACAATCTATAGATTCGCTAATAATGTTTTGAATTTTTTCTATAACTTCTGTTTTTGTAAAATTTAGATAATTATTTATTGCTTCTAAATTCGGTGTAATAAATAATGAACATAGTGCTAACCCAAAATAATTTGAAATAGTTAAAAAGCAAAAATCTCGACGATTTTCGAATTTTTGTGTTACAACACCAATATTGTATTTATAATCATAATAGTTATTTCGAATTGATTCCGTCAAATATGGAGCAAATGTTGAAAGTAGATTAAAAAATATAAAATTGTTAACAAAACTTTTATCTGTATTTAAAACAATGTTTGATAGTATTCTGAAATAATTAATATTCGATATTAAAACTTGGGTATTTACAGTAACAATAGCCATTGGATAATATGATTGTAATAATCTCAACCATTTAAAAGCTGGTGATATTGAAATTAGTTCGTATAATTTATATCTTAATTTTTGACAGTTTGAATTTTTAAAATTATTTGATAAATTTTCTACTATACGTTTTTCGTAGTTATAAATGTTATCTGCAAATATATTTGCATTGATAGGATTTATATCTAGTTGAATAGCTAAATTTTTAATGTAATTTTTATACGTATCTTGTTCCTATTAAAATTGATTATAGTTTTAAAATTTTTTAGCATAACATTGTTTACTAACTTTTTTGAATTTTGAATCAAAATAATATTTTCTATATGGTAATCCAAATCCACTTGGCTCAATCTAAAATAAAATTTTATAATTTAAAAAAAATAAGCAATAAAATTTTATACCATGATAATAAATTGTTCAGGTTTGTTTTGAGCGTCGAATATAACGGAAAATTTAAAAAAAGGTGAAACTCCAAATTTTTTTACTATATTTTCAGTAACAGTATTTTGATCCAAACTTGGCTTAGTATACATCCCAAGAAACTGCCAACCTCCAACTTCTTGAATATCTTGCTTTATTGATGATAATGATACATAATCGTTATCTTCTTCATCCATACATGACAAAAAAAATTTCTTTATTTTTCCATTTGGTTCATCAACGTAATTGTTTGGAATTAATTCTAAATAGCTCAAAATGTTTTTTTGAAAGTTTCTTTCAATATCGTTCTTAATAAACTTGATATAATCGGTTGACACGTTTTTACAAGCGTAACTCCAAAAATTTTGGCATGGGCTTTTACTATTATTTAAGTGTAATATTAGTTGTGCTGTAGCTTTAAAACAGTTATAAGTAAGGCATTCTAATTGTTTCGAAGATTTATTAAAATATAATAATATAATTACTACAAGTATAGAAAATGTTATTGAAAATCCACAAATAATTTTGTAATTACAATTTGGGATACGATAATTACTAAAATCTTTTTTATAAGAGTTACATTTTAGTCTTTGTTTTGATCGATTTTTCACAATTTTTTGAATATTAGATTTATCTTTATTTAACATTTCAATTTTTAGTAAATTTATTGATGTAGAAAATATTGTATATATATATTACTTATTATATTATAATATTGAACAAAATTAAAAAAATAAACATGTGCATATAATAATTTGTTTTATGTGAATTTGATAATAAATTATAATTTTTTCATTATTTAAAAACTAAATAGTCAGTAAAGTTGTTTGTAAAGCGATTTATATATCTTTTTTAAAAACTTTAATTTTATTTATTTTAGTTTATTTTAAATATATTATAGTTAAATTAACAAATGACAATTTTTTAAAAATTTAATAGGTCTTTATCTTTTATTTATAAAGGATTTTTTTCTAAAAATATTGTAAACTAAAATCAATTTAAAAATTTAAAATAGAATAAAATTAAAAAGAATATAATTTATAAACAAATTTTAATAAATTTTGTTCGTTTTTTGTTTAAATAGATATAAAAATAGATAATAAATTAGAATTTTTATTTTGAGTAATAAAATGAGAAATTAAATAAATTTAATTAGTTGAAAAATAAAAATAAAATTAAAATGTATCTAATAATCTGGAAGTTGCAAAAAATTTAATGTTTAATTTTGAATCTCTTTATTTAATTAATCTTTATCTATATTATCATATTAAAAAAATTCGTAATGATTATTATAATCGCGCCATGAATAAATAATTTGGTTTTAGTTTTCTGTATTCTGTATTATAAGTTTTAATGTTATAGTATTCTAACTTATGCATTATTTAACATTTTAAATAAATAATAATATGAAAATCAAATTTTGTAACAAATATTTAAAATTTCCCCAATATATAAGTTGTGAACAAATCATTACTTATTATATATAACTGTTGTAAGTAAATATTTCTGAATAAGTTTAAATTTGATGTTTCAAAACAATAAATTTAAATTTATTTCTAATAATTTTAATATTAGTCTTTACTATGGTATGTAATACAAAATGCTAATTAATACTTTATAAGACATAATAAAAGCGGCTCATTTCAGTTATTTTAATATAAATGGAACTAATATCTATTTAAAGCACTTAAAGATTAAACTTGAAAATTTGTGTTAAAGAAATATTTAATAAATAAGAGTTGTTGATTTGTATAACGTTTAAATTGTTTAAACAACAAAACTAAAAAAATATTGATGATTTTTAATTGTGGACAAAAATTCGCTTTTTTGTAGTAAATAGTTTTTTTCTTAGACCTAATAAATATAAAATGTTAAACGATTTAAATTTTTTGGAATAAAAGAATGTAATCTCACTCCAAGAGAAACTAAATTTCATTTTTATAACTAATAATTTTTAATAATTAAAAACATTTGCTATAATTTAGTAAATTTACGAAAATTCCAACGAATATTTTGACATTTTAGTTACCAAAATGTGTCATCATTTGACGTAACATTGATTACATTTAACGGGTAGACAACTATTTGAAAATATTAGGTAAAGTGTTTTCAGCTTGAACATTAGAATGATTTGCTGGTTAAGTTGTTGTTGGTTGGAAAGGTTGTTTAATTTGTTAGATTTATAAAAAAAATGTAAGTTAACCAAAAAATCTTACAATAATATCTAATTATTTTTAATTAAGATTTAGTAAATTATTCATAAAAAAGTAAAAATAAAATAACTGTGATCACAAGACACTTGATTGAATTTTTGTCAATTGTCTATTAATTATTTTATTTAAATATTTTATTAATGGATCAAACTTTTTTTAATTATAATATTCTTGTTTAAATTTTTTTAATTTTATAGAATAATTCATAAATAAACTGTTTCTATGGATCGAATCAATTAAAAATAAATATGGAAATAAGCTTGAAAGATCTTAATATTTGTTATATATATAAGTGCGAAGAATCCGAAAATACAAATATGATAACAATGAAAATTTATGTTCCGAAAAAACTAGTTGGTTTAGTTATTGGCAAGAAATATAAAAACATTAAAAAAATTCAGTATAATAGTAACACTGTTATAGAATCCCCATCGCAAAATATGTCTCCAGTTTTTAAAGTACAAGGTTTCGAAAACAATGTAAATTATGCTCTAGATATGATACTTGATCGCATTACATATGTTTCAAAAATATCCTTTAATTCAACAATGGAAATTAATATTGATAAAATCTTTGCTAAATAAATAATTGCTTGTAGTCTTTTTTGTTAGTAAATAAATAATAATAATAATCAAACATAATATTAAAAATTTCTAAAAATATCATTATTAATAAAACACAAATATAAAAGATTTTTTTATTGTTAAATAACCTAAATTATTTATTTAAAGAAATAAATTTTCAAAATAAATTTGTTTGATTTTGTAAATAATTATTTATTTTTTAAATTATTATACAAAATATATAAATTCAAAACGTAGATTTATGAATTCCAAAATTAATTTCAGCTACTATATAATTCAAATGAATAATATTCTATACGTTTTGTTATCATTTAAATTTTAAGTTACGAATAAATCTACACGTTTTTATATAATTCTAATCACCGGTGAGCTTAAATACACCTTTATCAAAATCATTCGAATTTACATTAAATTTTTGATTATTTTGGTATAAATTCAAGGGTTTAAAATTGTCAAAAGTTTTGAAAGCAAATTTTTGGAAAATAGTTATAATTCATTTAAATATTCGTCTTATATTTGCGAATTACAAAAAAAATATTCATTTTAATGTCGAAAAATATTTAGGATATAAAATAGATAATAAACTTATAGATTTAATGCTTATAAACAAATAATTAATTAAAACAATATGAATTATTTAAGAGATACAATTACAAAAAATAACTTAACTAGTAAAAAACAATTAGCGTAAAAAATATTAATTAATTTAATTTGTCATTTTCGCTTTGAAAATTAATTACTTATTTGAATTTGATTTCCATAATATTTTCTAAAATTTCATGTAAATCTTATTCATTGATTTAATTAATTTACATATTAGATAGCTATATGTAAATAATTATTCTCAATGCTTTTCTAAGAAATCATTCTTATCTAATTTTGTTAATTTTTATTATATTAAAAATATAAATAATCGTTTATTAAATCGATATATGTTTATTAAAATTTTTTTATCGTTTAATTAAATTCCAAAATTTTTTAAATATATTATATGTTTCTATTTTTAACTTCTATTTCTTTTTATAACTAATTATTCTTGATTTTTTATTTCAAATATAGATTTATATTATAAAAACATATTTCATTGAAGCATGAATTATTTTAGGGAATAAACTTCTTTGAGAAATATCTAGTATGCTATATTATTTTGTCAAGGGATTAGGTATATATGTATGATTCAAATACAATTAATTTATAATTGGAAAAATCTAAGTATTTTACAAAAAAGATTTATTATTAATTAATATTAATTTAAATTAATTTATTATTTATCATACTAAAATAAACTATAAAATCATGTATTATATTAACTTTACTATATTATTTTATTTATTTATTATTTTTTATTCTATTAAATTTACTTCAAAAAATAGTTTTCATTTATAAACTATTTGTAAGAAAAAGTTATACATTTATGAAGTTTTCTTTTAATAATCACAAATCAAAATTAATTTTAAAGTATTTTTTAGTTTGTGAAAAATTTTTTTTATAGTAACTAAGAAAAGTGAAGCAATTAAATTATGAAAATTTATATTTTATAACTTATCTAATTATTATATAAAATAGTAATAATTAGTTTTCTTCGTAAATAATATATATTTTATTTATTTATTAGGCATGAATAGAACAAGACATCCTTTATATGACTTATCTAAAAACGTTTTTATCATTGATCAGCATGTTATAGATATTATATCAAATTATTTATCAAATATTGTGAGCATAATTGACAATAATGAACATGTTACTAAAAATATAATTTTAGAATATCTAAAATCGCTTACAAGTTTTAACCTTCCTCCACATAACTTGCCTGATGGAAACCGACCTTTGACAAATGTCGAAATAAGAAAAATAATAAAAATGTTCAAAATATGTTGGGAAAATTTAATAGTTATTAACTATAATATGTTTTTTTATTATGTTGATAGTTGTTCAAAATAATAAATAATAAACTATTTTTAAATTTAAATAATTTAATTTTTATATTATAATTTATTTATTTCGGAATTGTTAAATAAACAATGGATAATTTAAGAAAGATTTCTTTATAAACCAAGTCTTAAGTTATAAACGAAAATGTGAGATATTAATTAAGAAACTAAAAAAATATTAAAAATGAACAAATTTATTTAATAAAATTATTTTTAATATTATTTATTTTAGTTAATTAAGAAAAATATTATATAAGATAATATAGTCTAATTTAATATTGCTAAAGTAAGATAAATAAAGGTAGAGGTATACAATATCTGTAAGCGCATGTCACTACTGATGTCTTTCGTTCACCAAATATATAGCTACTTTAATTAATTCAAAGCGATCATAACCGGTTTGCAGTACATATCCAATTAATGTCTAACAAATTACACGCGTTTTTTCGACAACATGTGTCAATATATTGTGGCGTGAGAAATAAAGAAATTTTGATTTTGGTCTCTATTTATTACTAAATTTAATATACAAAGTAAAATTTTATTGCAAGAATATATAAGAGGGATTAAGTAATGTTTCATTTGGATAATATTTAAAAAGATTTGGATGATGAATTTCTAATAAATCTATGTGTTTAATTAAATCTTTTGTAGCTTCAAAAAACTTTTCTTCGTTGAATTTTTGTGGTATACGTTTGTTCGGATGATTTTTTGAAATTAAATAACAATTTTTCGGCTTTAACCATGACTTATTATGAGAACCAAAATATCTTACATCCACTAATCCTTTAGTTGAATCATAATTAAGTACCTTTGCTGGCCAATGTGGGAAACCATTTAGCTTAGCCCAAACAATAGCATGTGGATTTTTGCATGGTATTGTAAAAAAACTTTCTTCATTATAATTATACCAATTTTCATAGCAGTCGAAGCAAAGATTTAATTCAGAACATTCATATTTTGCAACTCTTAATATATTATTTGCAATTTTTTTACCATTTTCGAAAAATTTATTATTCACAATAAAATTATGCAGTATCCATTTAACATCGGCTAGAAAGCTTATTGTTGATTTATAACTTTTTTTATAAATCTTTTGCCTTATCATTGAAAAGCAAATTTTATTTTTTAAATTGTTTTGATAAATTTTTGACATTACTTTTTTCTTAAATATATTTGTCTTATCAGCACTTTTGATAGCGAGAATTGCAAATTTTAAAAGTTTATTTATCTTTTCTTTGTGGTCATCATTTGTATAATTTTCATTTTCTTCAATATAATAGCATTCAGGGCATACAATATTCGGGAGATTTCGTGGCAAACATTTATGATGAAAAATTCGAATACATTTATTACATTTGTATTCATTTGATTTTTTATGACAAATCCAGCAGAATGCATCATTGATTTTTGATTCTTTAAAATTTTCAACACAAACTAAATTTGAGGACTGTGTTAATTCATTAATATCTTCCATCTATAATGAGGAAAAATTATTGTAGATTTTAAAGACAATATTCAATTTTTTCTATAGAAATTTGTGCAATCAATTATATTTTTATTGATGATAAAAAAATATTATCAAAAATTATGAAACATTTTATTTTATTGTTTTATTGAGTATATTAAAATTATTTTATTAATTATAAGTTATTAATCATTACACAAATCACTTTTAAATTTAAATTTAAAATTCGAAAATAGTATTAAGAAAAAATTAATAATAAGATTTAATAAAGTTTTAGTACAATATCTTTAATATCAAAATTCTATTAAATTTATCAAGAGATTTATGTTAATATTTTATAATATAATTAAGAATAGTTTCAGTGAACAAAAATGTTTAAACTAATAAAATATAATTTAAATAATAAATTTGATTATAATTAAATGTGATGATTAAAGTTACTAAATTTAAATTGTCAAATATAATAAACATTTTAAACATCTGAATTATTATTTGATACTATTAATTAGATTTCTACAAAAAACAAATTTTTTTTAAAAAAAATAAATAATTTATTTTTTTGGAAAATTTTATACTATAAATTTAATAAGTCTTATTGATAAACTATTTAGAACAATTATTTTCGATTATTTATTTTGATAGCATTAATGAATAAACTCAATATAAATTTTATATTTTAAATTAAATATTTCATTATTTTAAAACTAAGTAAATATATTAAAATAAAAGTTATAAGTATAACTTACCTCTAAGTCATTTAAATTTTGTTTAAATTGTTTATGAAGAATAAAAGGATTTAAAACAACAATTTAAAAATTTAAAATGTAACAATCAAAGAAAACAGCAACACTTAATTAAAAATTGATGAAAAATTGTTTTAATAATAGTGCTAACACTACCTTTTTTAACTATATAAATAGTAATGATTTACTTAACATTAAATTTTTTGAGATGTTGTCAAGATAAAACACAACAGATTACTGTTAGATTTGATGTATTTAAATAGAAAATCCAATTTTTTAAAGCGTTGTTATTGGTTTGAAAATCTAAATCACTCGTTTATTAAAACCTGTTTCCATCGCATAATTTAGTTAATGAAATAAAATAATTTGCAATTTAAGTTTAATCTTTTTAGATAATTTATTCTTTTGAAAATGATATAAAGTTTTTTAAAATGTAAAAATCATTTTTGTCTTTAAAATTTAGTTTTATGATTATACTAAATCAAGGAAACATTAATATAGAAATAAACAATAGAGAATTAATTAATTATAATATTATATAATAAATTGAAATAGTATAAGGTTTTATATATCATATTTTTAAACAAATATTTTTATACTATTGCAAGAATAATTACTAAATTAATAAATAGTTTTCAAGATACATTTATTCCATTACTAAAAAAATTTTAAAGTTATTTTTAATGTATTTTTAATAATGATTTTATTTTATATAATTAAAATAACAATAACATAAACATTGTAACTAATATGTTATAATAATTTATAATACTTTAAATTTATTTATATTATTGAATATTAACTCCATTTGTTTTAAATTTGAAAAATTATTCACTAATAACTGAGTTTTTTACTTAAACCGAGTTTAAAAACTTTTATTAGATTTAATTAAATTTTAAAATGAATAATATTAAATGATTTAGGAAACTTTATTAAACTTTTTGTTTGAAATAATAACAATTTAAAAATTATCTTTTTTTAATCAGTAGTTTCGGTGAATAATTATTATAATTTGTTTTTATAAATAATTTACTTGCTTAAAATAAACATCTTTTTTCATGTCATTACAATTTTGTAAGAATTAAGAAAAATTTTATTTATTATGAATAATTAAATTAAAAAATTTTTATTAATGATTTTTTAATTATCTTAATTATAATATAAATTTAGTTATTATAAATTCATTAAAATTTCTTAAATTTTTGAATTTTCTTTATTCCATAAACCATTAAAATATTGAAAACCAAACCAGTCCATTTCGCTAATAAGACATTTAATTTCAACTTTTAAGAAATTACATTCTGCCTGCAATTTTTCTATTTTTTCTTTTAATCTGATGTTTGATTCAACTAAAATTATTAAACGCTCTTCTTTATTTATAAGATCATTCAATAATGTTAGCCAATTAATACGTACATAATACAATTCTTTTTTTAAAATTTTAATATTTGACAGTATCTGATGTTTTTCTATTTCTCTAAGATTTTTATAGTTTATATCCATGATTAATATGAATTCTAAATTAAGCCAGAATTTTTGACACAAATTTGATTCATATGTATATATCTAGATAATTTTTATTAAAATGGTTAAAATAAAATTTCAAAACTTTGAAACTTTCAAAAATTATATAATATTCTAAAAATATTTAATTATATAGTTACGAATTTTATAGACAAACTTTAGTTTTAAAAACAAGTTTTTATTATAATAAGAAATAAATGGTTTAATGATTGAATTATTTAAACTTTTTTATGCCAATGTCAGATAACTAAATATTTATAAACACTTTTATAAGTTTCTGTTTTAGTTTTATAAAAAACAAATAATTTGGGTTTATATTATAATTATATTTTTTATTAAAATTTTTAAAAATATTTTTTGCTATATAATTAATATTTCTCTAATTTAAAAAAATTTTGTTCCATTTACATTTAATAAGTTTTTTAGATTTTTTTTAATAAATTAGTAAAATTATTGAATTAAGATTTTATTTATTTGATCATTTAACTTAAAAATGAATTTCATTTATTATCACAATAATTAAATTATAATAATTGATATTGAAAAATTAGATAGAAGTATTGATTATTTATTGTTTTCTACATTTAAAATACTGCATACTATTTTTAATTTGGTAGTTTAAAATAATGCTATATCTTAAATACTTAGAAAAAATATATTTATTAATCTATTTAAGTAACACTGGTAACGATTATCTTAAAATTATGTTTATTATGAAGTAATACGACCTAAAATCAAGGAATAAGAACTTTTGATACTAAAGTGAAAAATTCTATAATATAAACATAAAAATAGGGCCCTTGTTTATAAAGTCCTAATAATAAAATAAATTGTCATTAAAAAATTATTATTGGAACATATATTACTTTACTTACATTGTCTAAGTAAGTACTTGGTTTGCAAGGTCTGTATGATCCTCTGTTCCTTTTTCTGTAGACAGCACATTTTATTTCTTAAGGATTTCTAATATAAAGAAATAAATGGTAAACAATTTTTTAAAAAAAACTAAACAGAGTATAAAAAGGAACATTGTCTGATAAATAAATATTAAATTAAAAATGGTTTGAAAATAACAAAAAAATATGTTTAACATCTATTAAATAATGGTTAATAAATTATATTTTTTAAAAAAATTTAGATTTAAAAGCATGAAATCTAATACATTGTACTGTCTGCTTAAAAATTTATTATCTCTACTATAGATAAAACCCAAACTAATAAAAAATTATTTTATGTACTTTTACAACTATGTATTATAAAACAATACTTTCTTTTCATTGATACATAATGCTGGAAAATTACTAACTTCTAAAAAATATGAATAATATATATTTAGCAAAAATAAACATCAAGAAAATTTTATTGCCTTAAATTTTAATTATGGAATAGATACGTCTACAAAAACAGTACAATATAAATGTTCATTAACTTTATTCCTTTACGTTTTTTTACAAATAATAGATTTAAATTTAAACAAATACATAAAATAATCTTTATTTTTTTAATAATTATATTAATTATTGATATTTTAATTATTTAAAAAAAACATAAAAAAATTTAAATCCTTTATGATTTTTTATAAGTAAATCAATTAAAGCAATTTGTTAATTTTTCATAACATTACAAAAATAAAAACTATAAGTTGATTTTGTTTTTAAAAAAAATTCATTTTAAATAAATTTTTAAACTAAATTATCCAGTAAACTATAAATTATCTAAAAGTTTTTTAAAATAAAATTATAAATATTTATATAAAAATTTTCTAATTTAAATTATTATTTAATAATTTGGAAATTGTTATTTTTACTCTTTTTAAATTTAATTTGAAATATCCTCAGATTTTAATAAATAAAAAAGTTTATAGCTTTACAAGTATAATTTAATAAGAACTTTGTCAAATATCAGGTATGCCATATTCATATTTAATATTAATTTTTCACGCTTTTTTTTAACTATTATATAGTATTAATATCTATATATTTACTATTAAAAAAATAGTAAATAATATTATTATTTTGTAAATTACTAAAAAGAATTAATCTTTAATTTAATTAAAAACAAAACAAAAAATACATTCTAGTTATTGTTTAACAGATGATTTAAGTTTATTTTAAAGATAAGAAACAAAAAGTTTTAAAAAAATATTAATTTACAATATAACTTTTAATAGTAATAAATTTTTTTTATTAGATAATTTATGGTTTGATTGAATGTTACAAATTAATAAGTCCTAATAAGATGAATGATATAGAATCTTCAATTTTTTATAAAATGCCCGTAAGCGAGCTACAGGAATTATGTATAAGTAAAAACATTGGGGTTCCAATTTATAACCTTATACGAACTGAAGGGCCAGCGCATTCGCCAACTTTCACAATGCACCTGGAAATACCAAATATTGGAAGTGTTGAAGCACAAGCAAAAACAAAACAATTTGCAAAGCACTCCGCTGCCAATAAAGCAATAGACAAAATATATCAATACTTAAATATAAAATTAATTGAAAAAGAAAGTTTAATCAAAAATTTTGATAGCTTAAACATTAAAAGTGAAAGATCTTCAAGTAAAGATTTGGATAATTATTATTCAACCAATTCATCTGATCAAAAAAATTGCAGATCATCAGTTGAAAAAAGATCTAAGTTAAATAAATCTTTCAAAAATTTTACATCATATGGAACAATAAGTGGGTTTGGAGTTAAACCAAAAGAAATAAATTCTGAAGAAGAACCCCTTATTGTAAATTTTGAAGAGGATTCAGAATGCGAAATATTAATTGATACTCCACAACCACTTCAAATCCATTCAATAACATTGCCAAGCACTATAGAATATATAAGTAGTAATAAAAATAATGTTAATAGCGAAATTATTGCCTTTTTTGAAAAAATATGTGGAAAATTAACAAATTCATTTGAAAAAATTGTAGATTTAGAAGTACACCCAGAAAAATATTTTCTTCAGTTGTCTAAAATTGCAAATTATATAGATTGCAATGTTGAATATTTTGAATTAAAAGAAGAGTTAATTAATACTGTAAAGTATAAATGTTTATTAAAACTTAATAATTTACTCTGTTCAATTCCCATAATGACTTCTTGGGGTTACAGTTATGAAAGTATGGAACTGGCAAAACAAATGGCATCTAAAAAAGCCTTAGTTTCAATTCAAGTTTTATATCTTGAATAAATTGTTATTAAATGAATGCTCATAAAATTTATTAATTATTTATAAAATTTTTGCAATTAATTTAAATAAAATGAAATGTTATTTTAATTTATTGTGTATAATTGATTTAAGTAGACATATTTTAATTAAATACTATTAGAATGTTTTCTATAATTTACATTTAAATAATAAAAATACGATCAAAGGATAATTATAAATAATATATAAACAAATTAATTAATAATTTCAAATTTAAAAAAATTTTTTCTAAATAATTTAAACAAAAATGACATTGTTATATAAAAATTTTAAATTTTATACTAAACTTATACAAGATTAATTTTATTTTGAGGGGCATAATATGTCTATAAAATTGCTAATTAAAAATGTTAAGTAGTTTTATCAAGAAATAAAGATTTAGTTTAATATTTGATTGTAAAATAAAAATTTTTTAACTAAGAAAGATTTAAATCTTAAAATTTATTTTAGAACTCCTGAAAATTCATAAAAAATTTTAGTTCCTTATTTTTTATTATAATTTAATTAAAAACTCTTATAAAATAAAATAAGTTTTAATATTTTCTGTGAAGCTTCGTTTCAAATTTATAATAATATTTCTTATTAAAAATTTTAAATTTATTTTTAATTTAATAAATACTTTAAAATGTTTACTTTCAGCAATTTAAAAATGAATTACGAAAATAAACAAACTCATATAAACGAATTATCACCAGAAGAATTTCAATTAATTATTGAACATTTTGTAAAATCAAATAGATGGGAAAAATTATTTCCTTTAAGAAGTGTTTGTTGGCAATGGTTAAATAATATTGATTCTTTTTTACGATCAAGAAAAGCAATTAATATTTTTTACTTCGATAAAGAGAGACCAAAAAACTATTTTTTAAATTATTATAATATCAAATGCGTTTTGAATTTTTGTCCAAATCTAAGAGTTTTAACATGCGAAAATTTTGTTTTCAGTGATATTTTTTTTGCAATATTGAAGTCAAAATGTTATAATTTGCGAGAACTTAGTTTAATCAATTGTTGTGGATTAACATACTGGGGCTTAAACTATTTTGTCATATCGTTTTCAAAATTGTATTACCTGGAAGTATCTTATTGCAGTTTAGACGAAAAAATGTTAAGATTATATTTTAATTTTTTTTGTTTGTAATGTATAAATTATTAAATGTTAAATTGATATATTTTTAGGCTAGCTATTTTGTGCAATGGATTGCAACATCTTCAAACATTTTACGCTTTTACTTCCTGTCAAAATATTACTGGTGATTTCTTGAGAAAATTAGGACCAAAAATAAAGAATATTCATCTAAGTTTATCTAATATCCAAGATAAAAATTTACCACTTAAATCTCTTGTAGCAGGAAACGGAAAAGAAATTTTAAACTTATTTTTAGAAGTTAAATGTTTTCATAATATAAATTGGAGTTTAATAACTGAAAATATGTTCAATTTAAAAAGATTAGAATTGGAATTTTGTTCACATGGTTGTGAAACTCTTAAATATTTTGGAAAATTTGAAAATTTGACATTTTTAACAATCTCAGAGACTTCAAAATGTGAAAGAAATTCAGTTTTACGCGATGATACAATAATTCCAGTTTTTATGGGTTGTAAAAATTTAATATCAATTGCGATTGTTGGAAAAAAAGAGCACTCATGTGCAATTACACATTTTTCAATATCACAAATTCCTTTGTACTGTCATAAGCTGAAACACATAAGATTTTCAAACTGCCATAATTTTATTGATAAAACATTGTTAGATTTATCAAGATTAAAATTTTTAAAAGAAATAAAACTATCTTCAATCCATGGGATTACTGATAATGGGGTAATTATGTTCTTATTAAATGTAAAAAAGATATTACATTTTATTAGCTTAGATCAATGCTCAAATTTATCAGAATCTATTTTGGATCCTATTATTGATATTGCAAAACAAAGACAAAATATATTGATAAATATTTCATTAATTGGGTTTAAGTTGAAAGAAAAATTTAAAATTTTAATTGTACCTTTAAACTTAAAAATATCTTAGTAGTTTGTATAAATAAAATATTTTACTTGTAGTGTTAATAAATATTTAAAATAAAGATACATATTTTGTTAATACATTTCAAG
Source organism: Phthiracarus crinitus (assembly GCA_034698025.1). NCBI lineage: Eukaryota > Metazoa > Arthropoda > Arachnida > Sarcoptiformes > Phthiracaridae > Phthiracarus > Phthiracarus crinitus. Next base: position 24,300 of record JAQGAW010000772.1, read on the forward strand.
TTATCACCCTGGTTAACACTTCAGTAGTAAACCGGGATAAATACAACCCCAATGACACTTTGCGCGCTAACAACTTTTTTAATATAAGTGGAAATATTTTGGGGATTTAGATATGCCTCAGTTAATTATTTCTTCTTATATCAGTATTTTTTCAGTTCC